>JADBJO010008049.1:55007-77507 GCA_016801955.1 Conus betulinus | reverse complement strand
CTCTGAATGGGTACACTCTTGAATGTGTATTATCAGGCAGATAGTGTGTCCGAGATGAATGATAACATGAAAGCTGAACAACTGAGTAAAAAAAGCTTCTGACGATAGGAACGTGCAGGATGGTCTTTATCTTCTCGTTCTTCTTGACTTCAGCCAGTGACTTCAATCGACTTGTGTTCAATCACCAGGACCCAAGAGTGTGATGATCTGGATCCACGGAGGAGGGTTCACAGCAGGCAGCGCTGTTGAATACGTCCCCTCGGAACTGGTCACCATCAATGACGTCATTGTTGTCGTCATCCAATACCGTCTGGACGTGCTGGGCTTCCTCTCCTCAGGTGATGACGTCATCCGGTAACTTCGGCCTGTGGGATCAGGCCCTGGCCATCAAGTGGGTCAAGGATAACATCCAGGCCTTGGAGGTGACTCTAACTCCATCACGTTGTTCGGGGAGTCTGCAGGAGCCGCCAGCGTCGGATACCAGTTGATCAGTCCTGTTAACAGAGGGGGGTGACCTTCAGGGCTATCCTGCAGAGTGGAACGCCTAATTCCAACTGGGCGTTGAACAGAGATCCGGCGCGAGCCTTCCAGGCCCTGGCTAACGTGACTGGGTGCCTGACTGCAGGGAGCTGGGCCGACAATATGTACTACATCTTGGCTGGAGGACATCAGAGAGTGGAACATCAGAGGATCCTGGACTGTCTGAGGACCAAGGAGGTCACCATACTGCTGAAGGCTGTCACAGATTTGTCTGTATCCAAGGGCACTTCTTTTGTTGAATCAAAGAAGCCGTGGGTAAGTAGTAGCCCTGACGTTACTTCTCTTGCATCCTTCAGAGTAGATATTAAAGAACCAGGCGTGAAATGAATACACGAGCAGACTTTGATTTTTCCCTGTCCTGGTCTGGAACGGGTCAAAATTAAAAAAAAAAAAATTACCATATAAACTTTGAAACCTGCGAGTAAGCTTCTAATACTATCCATCATATTCTGTGTACGTTCTGTTATTTTCTCTCCAACACACACACACACACACACACACACACACACACACACACACACACACACACACACACACACACACACTCACACACATACGCATACACACACATACGTATGCATTTACACACACACACTCTCTCACACCCACACATACTCATACACACACACACACACACACACACACACACACACACACACACACACACACACACACACACACACACACACACACACACACACACACACACACACACACACACACACACACACACACACACACACACACACACACACACACACACACACACACACACACACACACACACACACACACACACACACACACACACACACACACACACACACACACACACACACACACACACACACTCGTGATAATCTGTGATATAAAGATCTCCTGCAAATATCCATTCCAATTCTGTTAAATTTGGAACGTCTTGTGAAACCTGTGGAGTGTGCAGGAGACTGAGCATCTCCTATGAAAAATGACAGCTGACTTTCGCCGGCTACTTCTGTCTGTATTTCCTGCTCCACTTTCAAAATCTGTGAAATTCACGATGTGGTGTGAAGTATGAAGATACACCGCACACCCACTTCTGTCCCATGCGCTCTGTTCTCCCTTTTTTATCTGTTTCAAATTGTGTCAACATTACTCCGAGAAAAGGGGACACCCCAACGATTTGAACAGGGAAAAAAAATTAAATGGTTGTAAAGTACATAAACGTGTAGGAAAATCAAAGAACAGGTAGGGTAACTCTTGCTCCCTTGATAAAATGAATAGACGCCCACAACACGGCGGACAGTTCGTCCCTAATCCCCCCCCCCCCCCCCCCCCAACCCCTTCCTTATCTGCAGGTTCCCTCTATCGATGGAGAGTTCCTCCCTCGTGCTCCAGCCGACCTGATGAGTGACGCCGCTTACCTCGCTGACGTGGGTGCTACGTCACGTGACGTCATGCTGGGCGTCAACAACGATGAAGGCGGATATCTGGTGGCCGAGGATGACTATGGGAAGAAGTCCGAGCCGTAAGAAGAGCCGGAGGAGGAGGTCAAGGACGCACTACAGCTGGACGAGAACCTGCTGCGAGCACTCGCCATGGAAGAGGTGCTTTCCCGATACGGGGAGGACCTCCTGAAGGACCCTCACAGGATGGAGACCCTGATCGCTGTTCCCTTTTTCTTCTACACTCAGACCCTCAACAGGGGGAAGGTGAAGGAACAGGTACTGGAATGAGAGGAGAGGGACTGGGTGTGGGAGAGGGGAGGGAAAGAGCAGGAAGAAGGAGGAGGGGAGGTGTGGTGTGCGTGTGAGAGGGACAGGAGGGGGAGGGGGAAAGAGAAGGAGAGGATTTGTGTGTGTGTGTGTGTGTGTGTGTGTGTGTGTGTGTGTGTGTGTGTGTGTGTGTGTGTGTGTGTGTGTGTTTGTGTGTGTGTGTGTGTGCATATATATAGCTGTGGTCGGGTATTGGTGTGATTTGTGTTTTGATCAGTTACAAATAAAGGTTTTTTCTAAGGAAATCAAGATTGCCGAAAGGTTAGGGAAAAGATACAGCTTGTTTGTTTTGTCTGTTTTTGCTGTGATCGATATATATATATATATATATATATATATATATATATATATATATATATGCATATATATATATCTCTCTCTATCTCTCTCTCTCTCTCTCTCTCTCTCTCTCTATATATATATATATATATGTGTGTGTGTGTGTGTGTGTGTGTGTGTGTGTGTGTGTGTGTGTGTGTGTGTGTGTGTGCGCGCGCGCGTGCGTGTGTGTGTGTGTGTGTGTGTGTGTGTGTGTGTGTGTGTGTGTGTGTGTGTGTGTGTGTGTGTGTGTGTGTGTGTGTGTGTGAGATCTGCCCTTTCCTGTTTTTTCCACTGTGATATATTTCTAACAGAGTTTTTTTTTACATATTTCAAAAACCAGGCCGTTCTGGACACCTTCACCGATCTCTTCTACGTGGTTCCTGCAGTCCAGTTCGTTGAAGACCTCACCAAGGCCTCTGAGCAGATGCGCTCCCTGCAGACCATCAGGAGGACGTCGCTACCTCTACCTCTTCAACCACTACCCGGCCAGCCGAGCCAGCCTGACCCGAGGGAGAGGACTGTACCATGGAGAGGACCTACTTTACGAGTTCGAGTTCGACCGCGAAGAAGATGACAAGTCACCTTACGTTTTTGGCAGTGATGATACGACTTTGTCCTCTACCTTCAAGACCATCATCTCCAGCTTTGCTAAGTCTGGGTAAGTGCAGGATGAGAAAGTGAATAGGGGTGGAGAGGGTGTAGGCGGATAGAAAAGTTGGGGGGGGGGGGGGTGAGGGAGGGGAAGAGGACGATAAAGGTAAGGTAATGCTGCTTAAAGCCCAGCCGACCGTAAAGGGCCATATCAGGGCTGTCACCGCGTTGAGGTCAGCTGAAAGGAAAAGAGGACAGGCCTAAAAAGCGACTACGGAGGGAAGAAAAGTCACTGAAGAGGGAGTGCATTCTGGTGTTGTATAGGTTGCCAAACGTGTGTCCAATGAAATACGAACTCAATATAACAGTGCTACTATTGTTCGTGCTGTGTATATCCTGCTTATGGGACTTCTTCCAAAAAAAAAACAACAAAAAAACATTGCTGTGTATTAATATTAAGATGGTGCTCCAAAACAGCAGACATGCTTCACGTGTTAAAGCATTCCTTGAAAACAATGTAGCAATATTCTATACTTTAAAAAATTGCCCCAAACCATACAGTCACATTTCACGTGGTGAGAGATTCAACACAACTTTGCAAAAATGTTTCACGTGTTTTATGAGACACTATGCAATTTGATAGTAACATGCTGCAAGTACTGAAAGAGTCGTAATAAAAATAAGGACTGTTTTTAACATGTTAAGTGTGTGTGTGTGTGTGTGTGTGTGTGTGTGTGTGTGTGTGTGTGTGTGTGTGTGTGTGTGTGTGTTTTTTTTCTCTAAACAAAGATTGAAACAATGCTAGATGCTTATTGTATGCATACTTCTCCCTCCACCACCTCAAAAACATTATACCTACCCCCCCCCCCCCCCCTCTCTCTCTCTGTGTTGCAGTTTTCCTCAGCTGACCCTGTCCACTGGTGAAAGCTCCTGGCCTGAGTACAGTCTGGCTGAAGAGAAGTACCTGTCTCTGGAAGTGGTACCCCCGGGTGGACAGTTACCTGTACGGCAAACGGGTGGCTCTTTGGCTGGACCTGTTTCCCTCCCTGGTGAACTCCCACACGAGGCATCAACATGGGGTCCTGGTCAATGCCCTGGCAGCAGCAGCAGACTACTACTATCCCCAAGGCAACACTGCCCTCAGCTACAACCTGATGAACCAGCTGCCTGTGAGGTTTACCTTTAAGGGCAAGGTCACCTTCTTCAAGCTGCAGTAATGTTGATCAGGTCGTTGGATTTGTTGCTTAGTTACTTGGCTCCAGCAATGCTCTAATATATTGACATTGTTAGTCTAGGTGATTTTGTTTAATAAGTTTAATAATTTTGTTGATCTCTCTCTCTCTCTCTCTCTCTCTCTCTCTCTCTCTCTCTGTCTGTTGTCTGTCTGTCTGTCTGTCTCTGTCTGTCTGTCTGTCTGTCTGTCTGTCTGTCATGACAGCCTTGCGCCGCATTTTCAAACAAATAAATATCTTAACACTCATATATCCAGTCATCAGCTCTATGATTTTAAAGAAAAGATGTAATATGAAACAGGAATAGTTAATCAATAATACCGCAAGAACAAAGCAGATACATTCTTTGATTTTGAACAGCTTTCAGGTTAAAAAAATACATGTTCATCATTTTTTAAACAGTGCGATGAATCAAACTGTAACGTCTGAATTATGATTAAAGAACTTTGTGGTTGATCGTACGTGAGTTGATCAGTGTGCGAATGAGGGAGAACTGCATGCATGTACATGTGTGTGTTAAATATGTTACTTTCCTGGTTGTTTCACTTTTTTAAATGTTTATATAAGGATCGGATATTAGAAAAAATTCCACCTTTGAAAAAAGTGAAACTAAATGAAACATCTAATTCTTCAAATCTGCCTTCGATCCATAAACACACGGGAAATAAGAGCTGCTGTGATGAGAGTTAGGTGTGGGTAGATGTGTCCTCTAAGGGAAAGGACTTACAGTGTTTTCTCTGTTAGAATGATATCATAAAATTCGCCTCCATCTCTTACTAGCTATAGGACGAGCACTTTTCGGGTAAAAGTCATCAAAAGACATTTTCATATTCCTTTGGACTGTCAAAAATACTCAAGAGCGGCTCAGGGATAATTCTTCTTAGACTTGTACACCTAACAGAGCCTGTCGCTTCAAGACACAGTATTAGAGGTAAGTTCAAACAGTCAATACTGCATGAACAACAAAGAACCGGGACACAGGTTTCGGCACAGGTGACAGTAATCAACATAGCGCTTGATGTCTCTGCTATCCGTGCCAGTACTACTGATTTGCCACCCATTGAATGGTAAGCCCTTCCCCCAAATGGCCTTTGGAGTGGAGCGTATATGCCCCACTTCCAGTATTCGGGTCTGGTGTGTGGAGCTGGAACCTCAAGTTGTGTGCGGTCTCCATCGATCTGGTGGTGGTAGAAAAGACCGTTCTGCCTGAAAGGAAGGTGGTGAGCTTTGTGCTGCTTACTATGGCACTTGCTGATGTTGGGTCAGTTATCTGAACCCTTTTCATCTGCTTGGGAGAAGGTTTGAGTTTGTTCGGAGCCCTTGTCTGAATTGTCGGCACAATTTCAGGAAGAGGTGGGTTACCGAGGACGACATAACGACACCCAAGGATGAGGTCATGGATGGCATGGTCCATAAGTGCCGCCTTCATCTTGTCTTTTACTTTATCTACTGTCAGCTGTGTTTGTTGCTATCGGTCAGTTTTTCTGGGGCAGAGTCAGGTCAGCTCCTTGTAGTGGTACAGTTTCCTCTGTGAGAGAGGTTGGACCAACCAGTGACGCCCTGAATGCTGAGTCATATGACAATCCTGTGTCATATGTACATGTGGCTGGTGTGTCATTGACTAACACTTGCTCACTGACGGGTGGTGTAGTGATGCTGTGTACCATAGATGGTGTGTCATAGCCTTTGGAGGTAGACACTACCTGGTACGTAGCAACTGTCTGGAGTCTTGGTCTGAAGAACATCCTGCAGTCTGCTGTGATGTGGGGAGTCATTTTACAGTGAATGCAGTAACGTTTCTGTGACTGTTTGGCCCACAGGGGCTGAATGCTCACCGTGTGGTTTCCCACTTTGGGTTCTATCACCTAGCGATTTCCAATTTGCTGTCGGGTCTTGGTTTTGAGACTGCTGTGGTATTGAGGGGTTCAATTCCCTATTTGGTTTGTCACACATCCTTTTGTGAGAATTTGTCTCATCATGTTTGTTTGTTTGTTTTTTTTTGTTGTCCCAGCCTCTGCACCACCTCAGAGGCAGTGCAACCACGCCGCCGCTCGTTCGACACCCCGTCCACAGCCATCATGGTTGTCGGTATACCAATCTGCTAGCTTGATCAGGTCAGCGAGCATGGAACCACCTTGTTCCGCCATGAAGGTTTGTAGTTCAGTGTACATTGTGTCATGCATCTGCTTACAGCGGATGAGTTCGGTCAGTCCGTGAAATGTCTGTTCTTGGTTAACCATTTCTGGAGATGTCATTAACCTCTCAGCAAACTGGCCATATGTTTCTCTCCTGCAATGCCGCAAGCTTCGAAATTTCTTTCGGTATGTCCTAGCTGTCAGTTCATAATGGGTACGGAGAGCTTGCTTGTGCGCATCATAATCAGTTGTTTTATTCGGTGGTAACTTTGTATGAACATCATAAGAGTCACCTGGAGACTTTACGCAAGTTTGATGTTATGTTTTTCTGGGTCAAGGCCAAATTCATTGCTAGCCTTTGAAACCGGTCCAAGTACTTGACAATACTTTCCCTGGTCTCATTGAAAGGATCCAAAGAAAAAGACATGGATGGATTTGAATGGGAGACTGAGAATTTTGGCTGGCTGTGTCCGTAGTGTTATGAATCACAGAAGATTTTTCAAGTCTTTTTTGCGAGAGCAAGTTCATGGTCCCAGGCTTAATAGCGCTCTGTTCAGACTCTCTTATTTTGTCATGCTCTTCCGCTTCACAATCTTTGTTCCGCTCTCCAGCTTCTCGTGCTTTGTCTCACTCTTCAGCCTTTTCCTTTTCAAATTGTGTAACCACAAATGTGATTAATTCTTGACCAGACAGGACAAGAAATTCTCCCCACCCCTTGATTTCCCATTTAAGTTTCACTGATTCAGCCATGCCAATGAAATATTACACAAGTTTAAGCAAACAAATCCCCACTAAATTCAGCAAAAGCAAAAAAACTTCACAGTTTTTGTCCCAAGACAGACTCACTTCAGCATCAATTAAACACAATGTTCTCATATATCATATAAGATGAACATGTACACAACACACATACAAGAATTCCTCCTCGACTGCAACTCAAGCAGTCTGTTTTTACTCTTAATTCTGTTGTTTGTCCAAGGTTTGCACTAGCCAAAGGAAATAGACTTCTAAATAAACTTTATTTGATTTGAACAATCCCGGTCGAGCCCCACTTCTATGTAGTGAGAATTGGGGTGGGTAGATGTGTCCTCTAGGAGAAGGACTTGTATTGTTTTCTTTATTAGAGTTATATCAAGATTTCACCTCCACCCTCTCTCTTACTAGTGATGAAAGGAGAAACTTTCCTGTACAAGTCATCGAAAGAAATTTTATTCTTCTCGGGACCGTCAAAAAAATACTCTTGTACACTTAAAAGTACTTGTAGCTCTGAGAGGCAGAATTAGAGATAAGTCCAAACATTCAAAACTGTATGAACAACAAAGAACTGAGACAATTTAAATGTAGTTTCACTCATCAACTTTACTTGTTTATACAAGGGTAAAGTATAAAGCAACAGATGAAATGAGAGACAAGTTGTGATGAATGTAATGGATACATGAAAAAACAAATGGGTAAAATGAATGGACTGTGGTAAATAGGATGAATGAACAAACAGGTGAAACGATTGAGGGGTTGTGGTGAAGAGGATGGATCAACAACAGGTGAAACGATTGAGGGGTTGTAGTGAAGAGGATGGATCAACAACAGGTGAAACGATTGAGGGGTTGTAGTGAAGAGGATGGATCAACAACAGGTGAAACGATATTGTGGTGAATAGGGTGGATCAGCAACACGTGAAATGATAGAGGGGTTGTAGTGAACAGGACGGATCAAACAGGTGAACTGATATTGTGGTGAACAGGGCGGATCAACAACAGGTGAACTGATATTGTGGTGAACAGGGCGGATCAACAACAGGTGAACTGATATTGTGGTGAACAGGGTGGGTCAACAACAGGTGAACTGATATTGTGGTGAACAGGGTGGGATCAACAACAGGTGAACTGATATTGTGGTGAACAGGGTGGGTCAACAACAACAGGTGAACTGATATTGTGGTGAACAGGGTGGATCAACAACAGATGAAATGATATTGTGGTGAACAGGGTGGATCAACAACAGATGAAATGATAGAGAGGTTGTGGTGAACAGGGTGGATCAACAACAGATGAAATGATAGAGAGGTTGTGGTGAACAGGGTGGATCAACAACAGACGAAAAGATAGAGGGGTTGTGGTGAGCAGGGTGGGTCAACAACAGGTGAACTGATATTGTGGTGAACAGGGTGGATCAACAACAGATGAAATGATAGAGGGGTGTGAACAGGGTGGATCAACAACAGGTGAACTGATATTGTGGTGAACAGGGTGGGTCAACAACAGGCGAACTGATATTGTGGTGAACAGGGTGGGTCAACAACAGGTGAACTGATATTGTGGTGAAACAGGGTGGGTCAACAACAGGTGAACTGATATTGTGGTGAACAGGGTGGATCAACAACAGGTGAAATGATATTGTGGTGAACAGGGTAGATCAACAACAGCTGAACTGATGGGTCGGACGGTAAAAATGTGAAGGGGGCTGCGGGGAATAAGAAAGAATGAAAAAGGGACTATAGTGAATAGAATGGATCAGCAGTGAGCGTACTGAGAGAGTTGTGCTGATGAATACAGTGGATCAATAACAGGTGGAATAAGAAGTAAAATGTAAGAGTTCTTGTCATGAGTATAATGGATCAACAACGGATGAAATAGTGGGGGACAGACTGCATCAGCAGCAACTGAACTGAAAGCGTTGTTGTCGTGAATAGAATGGATCAACAACAGTTGAGGGGGGAGACGAAGAGGAGGGGGGGGGGGGGGGGGGGGGGGGGAGGGGGGCTGTGATGACTAGGATGGATAAACATGGGCTGTGCTAACAGATGAACAGGGGGTGGGGTGTGGCAGGGGGAGAGAGTTGAATAGGATGAGTCATCAACAGATAACATTAGTTGGGGATCATGGTGAAGAAAACTAATCAATAACAGGTGAAATGAGGGAGACCGTAGTGAATGGAATAGACCAACAGGTGAAAGAAGGAGAGGTCGATGTAACAGGTGAGGTGAGGTAGGGGCTGTGGTGAATAGAACAAATCAACAAGCAAAATGAGACAGGAGCTGTGGTGAATAGGATGAATGAACACCAGTTAAATGAGGTGGAGGTTGTGGTGAATAGGATGAATGAACACCAGGTAAAACGAGGTAGGGGCTGTGGTGAATAGAATGAATCAACAAGAGAAAAATGAGATAGGAGCTGTGGTGAATAGGATGAATGAACAATAGCTAAAATGATGGGAGAGGGACCGAGATGGACATGATCGATCAAAAACAGGTGAAACAAAAGAAGAAACGTGAGCGGTGAAAACGTTTGACCCACAATCGGTGAAATAAGGAGAAACTGTGGGTGGTGAACAGGCTGGACCAACAACAGCCAGAATGTACTTTTGTTGGATAAAGTCAGAAACTGGTGTGCCCTTGATCAAATGTCTAGAGAGATACTATAATGGAAAGGAAAAAAGACAGGGCTCGCTCAAAGGTCTCCTTACAAAGTTCTGATTTCATGGACCGATACAAGGACACAGAGACACAGAACTGACAATATAGTAAGTCATATGATCGAATTTAGTGATGTCTTCCGGCAATTGAGCACTATCGTCCCGGAAGAAAAAACATTCGCGGTACAAAACAGTTCCAGAAATGGCCCCAGAATGTCCTGTCACCCGTCTCGGTGACTTGGGTACCGAACTATTCTGGAGGGTGTGAAAAACAGAAATCCATTGCACGTAGGCAGCAACCGAAGTATTCCTACGTATGAAGAAAAAACACAGAGAAAAGCCCAATATAACTAAATCCATCGCCTGTTGAGCAGGGGAATAAACCTACGGTCACCTCAACCACACACACCAAAATATTTTAATATATTTATTTCCTGATTGACCATGAAGTCCTTAATGGAGTGGGAGAGCGTTTCAAAAGAGACAAAAGGCATTCTAGGGACCCACTCTATTTCAGATATTTGAACGATTACTTTCATTCCCTCCTCCCTGAAGGAAAGGCTGTAAGGCAAACCAACGACAGGGTAAATTCCAAAATCTTACGTGGTGTCTCAAATCCCTCTTCACAAACGTGTGATTCAGATTTGGCATTCTACCTGGCCACGAAGGGAATCCATTCCATGAATTTACAACAAAGAGCTGGAAAACAGTGGATCTTGAGGTGGCTCAGGTGGAATTCTTAAACACACAGATTTCTCGCAACAGAATCCCTTCTTTCATGGGTTCTAAAACACATAGGATACTACAGGTCCAAAAATTAAATAATTAGTTTATGTGATCTTATCTATGTTTGTTATTTTCCATTAGCGATTGTGGAAATACACAAACAAGAAAACTTGGTTCAAGTCCCTTTGTCGCTGAAATCTCTCCAGCGGAAAAGGAAAAGAAGAACACCGTCCGGGACTGAATTGTAGTCCTAAAGGAACGTTCTCTGCAATTTGAATCAGAAGTTTTTCACATGGACATTCCATGAGGCATGCCTGTGCATGCAAATCCGGCTGCAAAAGGAATTAGTCTGGCTGAAACGACGAATACTTAATAAAAACTCATTCCCACGACTCTAGTCTGTTGTCTCTCTCTCTCTCTCTCTCTCTCTCTCTCTCTCTCTCTCTCTCTCTCTCTCTCTCTCTCTCTCTCTCTCTCTCTCTCTCTGGCCAGGTTCTTGTTCTACTTCTTCGCCACTCCCTGCTCAGCGAGTAAGTTCAGATGAGAGCAAGGTATGGGGAAATGAGTCTCAGAGTTAGATCGATGTTGAAATCATTTAGAGCTTCATGTTCTTCGTTACAAATATTTGAATTTATTTATTGGAAAGTAAATGTTGCAATTCTAGAATATTCGAGGTGTTTCGATCCTGATCAATATCTCTCTAAGTTTTGAGAGAGAGAGAGAGAGAGAGAGAGAGAGAGAGAGAGAGAGAGAGAGAGAGAGAGAGAGAGAGAGAGATTCGGATGTTTTATTCATTTAGGCCCATGGCCCATTACGAAGGGGTGGGTGAATATAACATATCACACGAAACAAACACTCAGGGCTGTATAGCATATCAAACACAATTAATTTAGAACATCAAGAGGTAGGTATTTCTCTAAATTTTAATGCCTTATATGGAGATAAGGACAACTTTCGAACAACATTTGTTGAGGTTGATCACATCAATATAATCAATTTAAACAGGGAAAGTTGTCTATAAAATTTTGGCTGAATTCTTCTTCTACGTACTCAGGCTGATACTCCTGCGGACACTCCCTATACGGACAGACAAGTGTTGTTGTTGTTGTTGTTGTTGTTGTTGTTGTTGTTGTTGTTGTTGTCGTACCCTGGCTAAACACTCCAGGAATCACCTGAACAGCCGAAGTGCTTGAACACTATGGTACAAAAGCAGCAGCTGGGGACGAGAACATTACGTGTGTGACCGTTTTTTAATTACCCCGCCACGTGGGCAGCCACACTCCAACTTTGGGGGACTGATAATGTCATGCTAGGAGGTTGTCACAGCTGAAGACAAGTATTAATCCCCATCTACCCAACAAAAAGAGTGGAGTTTTGTGTGTATGACCGTTTTTTTTTAATTCCGCCATTAAGGCAGCCATACTCCATCTTCGGGGAGGGTGCATGCTATGTGTGTACGTGTCATCCATACCAACGGCCAAACTGGCCTTCTCTTCCGAAAGTTGGTGATGGGTGTTTACGTGCGTGCAAGATGTTATGCGTGCGTTCACATACGGAACCTCGGTTTATAGTCTCATTCGAAGGACTGTATGGGAAATGGAGTCAGAACTAATGTTAACTCCGAGGGAAAAAATCCTCTTGTACCGAAACGGCCCGGCGGAGACTCGAACCCGCGCAGCCCTTGGATTACGAGTCCGGCGCTCTACCAACTGAGGTATTCCGGCCCATTTGGCTGAATGAATTTCAGTTCTAATATTTCAAGGCTGGACAGCAAAGAAACAAAATGGATTTCATTTTCCTGAGGCTCTTTACAAAGTGGACACAGCAGCAGTCATTGTCATCAACAGTGGTTTTGTATCTAAACTTATGAACTGCCAATTCTGATATTCCAAATCTGAATTTGGACATGGCATACTTTAAGTGTCTGTCCATTTCTAAAGTTAAGGTTTCAAATCATAAAAATTGCAAACATGTCTATAGAAATCAACCCTTTCACTATACTGCACATGATTTGACCATCTTTGCCAAGAGCAGTAAATCAATCGTTGACGAAAACAACGTATAAATTGCTTAACATTGCCAACACCTTGATTAAACCATGCAAAACCAAAACCATATTCAAAGAGACAGATACGTACTTTACTTACCCAGTTGTTTTTTACCTCTAGCATCGAGATCATATATCATGTTATAAGCTTTTCGAGGTAACCTGTGTTCCTGCGTGTACGTGAACTCAGCCAATGACGGATGCATTTAACCACTGAATATATGTTAAAGGGGGAATCTGTTAGTCTCGCTATAAATAAGATCCTTAGGCGTTCGCCTGTACACACCCAAAAAGCTTTTTAATACGAACAGGTGCACAGATTCACAATATACGGCAGCGTTGTCTAATCCCCACAATTCAAACCCATACTGTACAATTGGCTGAATTTGACTATCAAACAACCTGAGAAATACATACAAAGACGTATTATTGAGGATATACAGCTTTTTCATGACAGTGAGGAACCCATTTCTGGCACTGCTTGCCAGATCCTTTCACTAACAAATCTCTTGACGTGTAGAGAAAAATATTCCCAAATACTTATAAGCATTCGATCCTGATCTATGTCTCTAAGTTTTGAGAGAGAGAGAGAGAGAGAGAGAGAGAGAGAGAGAGAGAGAGAGAGAGAGAGAGAGAGAGAGAGAGAGAGAGAGAGAGAGAGAGAGAGAGAGAGATGGTATAAGCCATGCGCTGACAGAGATAAAAAAAAAAAAACGTAGTGTGCTGGCATACCTATCTTGATATGAATTTGCATTGTCAGTTGACAGGTCCGCGAATGATCGTGGTCAAACCGGTTTGTGATCTGAGTTATAAGTGAAGTATGGTGGGCCGTACCAGACTAATGTGTGTGTGTGTGTGTGTGTGTGTGTGTGTGTGTGTGTGTGTGTGTGTGTGTGTGTGTGTGTGTGTGTGTGTGTGTGTGTGTGCGTACGTGCGTGCGCGTCGTGCGTGCGTGCGTGCGTGCGTGCGTGCGTGTGTGTGTGTGTCTCTCTCTCTCTCCCCTCTCTCTCTCTCTCTCTCTCTCTCCACATACATACCCCAACCCCAACATACCTTTACCTTCCCCACGCTGGCCTGATCCCCTCAAATCTTCTCTCCCTCCATTCTCACAGAATACACATTACCACACCCCCAAAACACTATGAAACCAGTTCCACCACCCCCCCTTCTCCTACCCCACCTCTTTCCCATCCCACGTTCATGGTGTGAGTGTCCAGCAGGTATAAATGCCTAGTGTGTAATCCTGTCGTCCAGTGGTCAGCCATGGTTCCAACGGTCAGTGTCACCCTCACTTCACTCCTCCCTCCTCCCTAGCGGGGGTTCGAACCGCCCCCCTCATCTCCTCCCCATGGGGGCAGATTGTGGGCACCGACGGGACCAGCCCCGGGGGAGTTTCCCTACAGCATGTATCGGGCTCTCCCTTATGCGCTTTTCCCCCCGTTGGGGAGAGGAGATTCGCCAAACCCGTGGCCCACCCTGGCCCTGGGGTGGGTCAGGTCTTTCGCGCTTCCTCCCTGGGGTACATCTGTCCTCAAAATTCGGCGAACCCAGAATTCCAGCAATTCATGAATGAAGACTGTTTGACCCTCAATGTGTTTGTTCCCGTCTCTGCTGGAACAGGTAAGGAATGACTGGTGTTTCTTCCTTACCTTGCAGGTTAAGTATGTGAGTAGCAGACGGTAACATGCTAGATCTTTATTGCGTATGCTAATGAAACACTGTTATGCTTCAATCCATTATGTGTTGGGCTTACTGGGTACCTTGTCCAAATGTTTCGCTTGATTCTGTTTTATTTGTGTACTATGATCACGAAGCTTATCAGCTTCTGACACTATTGATCACATAATTCTGTTGTCCCATCTTTGGACAAGTTATCCAGCAGGCCTAACTTGTCTATGACATTTTTGACACTGTCCTGCCTGTCTTTACCAACATCATTAATTCCTCTCTCTTTTCTTTCTAGTACTGTTCCAAGCGGTCTCAAAAACGTGGTCGTAAAACACTTGATAAAGACTGACTGAAAAACTACAGACCAATCTCAAACCTTCCATTCCGTTCTAAACTCCAGTAGAAAGTGATGCTGTCACAGCTTTTGTCTTTTTTAAAAAATCAAAACAGCTTGTTCAATCCACTGCAGTCAGCTTACAGGACTGGGCACAGTACTGACACAGTTTCGTTTCGTGTTGTCAGTGATCTTTTGCCTGCTATGGATGGAACAAAGCGTCCATTCTTCTTCTCGATCTATCGGTGGCTTTTGACACTAATGACTACAGAATTATCTTGTCCCGTCTTGAAAACATCATCGGACTTCGCTCTGTAGCTCTCAGCTGGTGTCGTTTTTATTTGGAAGATCGCAGTCAGTATGTCTCTGTGAAAGGCTTTTTTTGGGCATCTTCTCCCCTTGTTTTTGGTGTGCCACGAGGCTCAGGTTTAGGCCCAGTGTTGTTTGTTCTCTATACAACCCCTCTGTCTACTGTAATCCAACAGCATGTCGTCGATCACCATCTCTTTGCAGACGATACCCAGCTTCATCAGTCATTCAAGCCAGCTGACATCCCCACTCTGACCCACTCCTCAAACATGCACTGCTGACATCAAAACATGAATGACAGAAAATATGCTTAAATCAAATGTTGATGAGACTGAAGCTCTTCTGTTCACTGGCTCTGTTCCTTCCGATTGTACTCTGCCTTCATCATTTGCTATTTGCTCTAGTTCAGTTTCGTTTTCAAGCAACGCTAGAAATCTTGGGATTGTTATGGATTCAGATCTGTCAGACTTGCAACTTTGAATTCAGCAAAATCAGTTCCATCAGAAGATTTCTGACAGAAGATGCCACAGAAACATTAGTTACTTCTTGTGCCTCGTCACGAATTGACTACTACAATGTTTTATTCACTGGCTGTCCCGCAAACACACTCAACCTTTACAAAAGGTTCAAAATTCTGCTGCTCGCCTTTTTTAGGTCACATCGTTAACAGCCAAGTGTCCATTCTTAAAGAAACTCCACTGGCTGCCTATTTCAGAACGGTTTAAGTACAAATTTGGGTGTACATGCTTCCATGTAATTACCGGATCAGCACCTTATCTGTCTCAACTTGTTAGTCTATACATTCCATGTCGTACATCCGCTCTTCTTCCAGTTCACATCTGCTTCGCCAGGGACGTTACAAATGTAACAGTCATGGTTCTCGCTCTTTCTCATTTCTATAACTGCAGCAATGGAACTCTCTTGTATTGCGCAACACTCTTGCTGTCTTGCTGCTTTTAAGTCAAACCTCAAACATTTCGCTTCGAAAAGCTTTACTTGTAGTATCCTTTTCCCTCCTGCGTGTGATTACTGCCCGGTGCGTGCGATGTGTGTGTATGTGTGTGTGTGTGTGTGTGTGTGTGTGTGTGTGTGTGTGTGTGTGTGTGTGTGTGTGTGTGTGTGTGTGTGTGTGTGTGTGTGTGTGTGTGTGTGTGTGTGTGTGTGTGTGTGTGTGTGTGTGGGGGGGGGGGGGGGGGGAGGGGCACATCTGTATAGGTGGGTAGGTGTTTGTATACAGTTTGAAATGTTTGTACATACGTTGTTCTTTGGCAGCGTACTTAAACCTTCGGTAAGACGCTTTATAATACTTCTTCTTCTTCTTCTTCTTCGTCGTCGTCGTCGTCGTCGTCGTCGTCGTCGTCGTCGTCGTCGTCGTCATCGTCGTCGTCGTCTCTCTTACTAATTAAACGATTTTTTTTGTTCGATCACCAGGACCCAAGACTGTAATGATATGGATCCATGGAGGAGGGTTCACTGAGGGAAGCGCTGTGCAATACGTCCCCTCGGAACTGGTCACCATCAATGACGTCATTGTTGTCGTCATCCAGTACCGTCTGGACGTGCTGGGCTTCCTCTCCTCAGATGACGACGTCATTCCTGGTAATTTTGGCCTGTGGGATCAGGCCCTGCCATCAAGTGGGTCAAGGATAACATCCAGGCCTTTGGAGGTGACCCCAACTCCATCACGTTGTTCGGGGAGTCTGCAGGAGCCGCCAGCGTCGGGTACCAGTTGATCAGTCCTGCCAACAGAGGGATGACCTTCAGGGCCATCCTGCAGAGTGGAGCTCCTAATTCCAACTGGGCGTTGAACAGAGATCCGGCGCGAGCCTTCCAGGCCCTGGCCAACGTGACGGGGTGCCTGACTGCAGGGAGCTGGGCCGACAGTGTGTACTACATCTTGGCCGGAGGACGTCAGAGAGCGGAACATCAGAGGATCCTGGACTGTCTAAGGACCAAGGATGCCGCTACATTGCTTAAGGCTGTAGATTCAGTGCCTGGCCCCGAGGGTACCTCCTATTTTGTCTCAGGCACATTGTGGGTAGGTGTTTACCCGTAGTCTATTTTCATCTTATTCTTCCAAGGCACAAATGACCAAATCTACATCGCGCATGCAATAAAACAGATGATGTAATCAGTGTTTCATCCAGGTCGTTTTGTTTCAAAGCTTTGGTACTTTTTCTCCGGCATGAGAATTCACAATCCTCCATGAAGAATTAAACTGTGCCTCTGTGCTTAACCACGTGGGCATGAGCTCCCTGGCTAAAGTAAAAAAAAAAATCGTCATGAGAAACCACATAAATTATGACCCCGAGCCTTATTTTTCTATCCATATTGCACTCCCTACTTTAAGATATAAAAAAACAATTGCAATTCCACACAATGTTAAAAATATGTACTAAAGCTTCTAGTCCTGTCCATTATTTTCTATGTGTCTTTGATTCTCTGTCCAACGGTAAAAAATAACAAAATATATCGCTTTAAAAGCAATGAATAGATATTCACCTCATGAATTCTGCGTATTTTTTTCTTCCCTCAGCGGTCATCTTGTTATTTTTTGCAGAAGAGTTACAGGTAAATGTATACTCATGCTCATGTTCGTTGTTTTTTTTAACAACACCTGTTTCGAAGTATGTGAAGTTAAGGATTATCATGAGAAAAAACAGCGAGGAAGTAAAACCCCTAACTTATCTTAGTTCTGCATGCTTTGTCTTTCTCTATCCAACTCGGCTAACTAGGTAGTCATTTATATATACATATATTGATATATATCGTGACCCCCCCCATACACACACACACACACACACACACACACACACACACACACACACACACACACACACACACACACACACACACACACATGTATGTATATAGATACACACACACACACACACACACACACACACACACACACACACACACACACACACATATATATATATATATATATATATCTATTTATCACAAAACTAGAGAGCCAGCGAGAACTCCAAAAACGCTCAACCGGGAAGGGAGCGACATAAGTTTAAAAATGTGATTAAAAAAGAGATTAAAAAAACACCAAGCTTGTTTCCCAGCTCTCTGCTCTCTTCAGGGTGTTCCTGAATCGAACACCCTGAAGAGAGCAGAGAGCTGGAAACAAGCTTGTTGGTGTTTTTTTTTAATCTCTTTTTCTCTCTCTCTCTCTCTCTCTCTCTCTCTCTCTCTCTCTCTCTCTCTCATCAGGTCCCCTGTGTCGACGGAGACTTTGTCCCTCGTGCACCAGTCGATCTGATGCGCGATGACAGTTATCTGACTGACGTGGGTGCTACGTCACGTGACGTCATGCTGGGCGTCAACAACGAAGAGGGCGGCTTGCTACTAGCACTGCTGGGCTACTTGAGACAGAACAACAGGCAGGCTGAGGGCCAGGGAATCCCTGAGAATCCACTGCTGGATGAGAACATGGCACGTTCCCTGCTGACTGACCAAGTGCTGCTCCAACACGGACTGGACCTCGTGAAGGATCCCCACAGGCTGGAGACCCTGGTCAACGTCCTCGAGTTCTTCTACACGCAGGCTCTGAACGGCGGGAAGGTGAAAGAACAGGTAACGGAGTGACAGGGTGAGAGAGAGAGAGAGAGAGAGAGAGAGAGAGAGAGAGAGAGAGAGAGAGAGAGAGAGAGAGAGAGAGAGAGAGAGAGAGAGAGCGGGGAGAGAGGCGGGTAGAAGGAAGATGCTGGTTATCCTCCTAACGGATACTGAGTAATGGAAACATCCTCTGCAACAGAATCATCACCAAAATCACTTGAACACTTGTGTGGCAACACCAAGTCTTTCTATGGTAGAGATTGCCAGGTTCTGTAGAGTCGTTCTGATTCCTTTGTTGACTTAAAAGAAAACTGACTGTTCCGCTGAACGAAAGACAAACAAATTACAAGACAAAACACGACGCGTTTCGACATCTTCTTCGATCTTCTTCAGGCAAGACAAACAATGTTCAAGACAACGAAAATGGAGAACGAACAATCACTTGTCTCCTCCTCACATTGGGTGCTCAATGGATGTGGAAGCTTGTTTCAATATCCACCCGCAGTCACCTCACTTTGAAACTCACCCTTCTGTTATTGAGCCTTCCACACAAAACTGACCCTTCACACTTACCGTTGAATTTTTGTGTTCAATTCGGCACTGATGTTGGTTGTTCTGATATTCTGGAACTATTGTTCTGATATTCTGGAACCATTGTTCTGATACCCTGGAACTATCAACTAACGAAACAAAAGCAATAGTCTTCCAAAGGGAAGAAAACTGTACATAAAATCATAGTTCCAATCTTCATATTTCTCAAATTTTCGGCTTCGAGGCCTTTTTCAAGAGAAGAGGGTAAAAAATACAACTACGTAATATCCATCTTTGACAACTGGACAGATAAAAGAACTGACGCCATAAATATACTGCACAAGGCCTGACAATATAATGTCTAATGTCATCAACAAAATTTTGAAAAAATGTAATCCCGAGGAACTAGATCATACACACAATAACAGGATGGGAACCACTGAAATGTATCTCAATCGTGGCACTTTCCTGCGAACCAAATACTAGTGTGTGTGTGTGTGTGTGTGTGTGTGTGTGTGTGTGTGTGTGTGTGTGTGTGTGTGTGTGTGTGTGTGTGTGTGTGCACCCCTTTCCCTATCCTTCTTACTCTTTTTTTTTTCAAGAGTGTACACAATTCTGTTTCACAAATCAGGACGTTCTCGACGACATCTTCTCCGACGTTTACTTCGTGGCTCCTGTAGTCCAGTTCGTTGAAGACCTCACCAAGGCCTCTGAGCAGATGCGCTCCCTGGGCAGACCCTCTGGAGGACGTCGCTACCTCTACCTCTTCAACTACTACCCGCCCAGCCGAGCCGGCCTGACCCGAGGGAGAGGACTGTACCACGGGGAGGACCTGGCTTACCAGTTCGACCGCAAGGAACTTTTCGGGGCCGATGTCACCTTCGATAATGACCAAGTGACTTTGGCCACGACGTTCAAGTCCATGACCACCAACTTTGCCAAGTCGGGGTGAGTCAGCAGGCTTTGGGAGTCTTTTATTTTGGGATCTTGGTCCTCTGTACGAGTCATACGGGGAGGCTGTATTCTCCTATAACAGTGTAGTGTATTCTGAAACTCGTGTTTGTTTGAATCGTGAACTCCTCAAAACTATGCCCATGATGTTTGCAACATGCTACCAAAGGTCTTCTTCTTTTATTTGATTCATCCCAAGATGATATAATCCGTTTTTTAGCCATCAAGACATTCTCAGAAAGTAATGCAGTCACGCTTCACACGGCAAGACGTTCACCAAAACAATGTAGTCACGTTTCACATTGAAAAAACATGTATCTCTTAAACTTTAAATCACGTTTGAGCTGGAGGAGACCTTCGGCTAAACAAAGTGGTGAGATTTCACAAGGTCGGATATTGTCTCAAATAATATAGTTAATGTTTTACATTGCATATCCGTTATTAAACGTTATTGTCACTTTTCACATTGAAAGGCAATGTCTAAACCAGTGCTATCATGTTTCGCAGAGCAACACATACTCCGAAGAAATGTATTTACGTTTTACACAGTAAGATATTTCCATTTTGGAAACAATAGTCACATTTCACACAAGGCATTCTCCGAAACAATGCAATTACGTTTTCCATTGGCAAACATTTTTTTAAGCTGAAGTAGCCAAGTGTACACAGCATGACATTCTCCAAAACAATGCAGTCACGTCTCACACATGTATAGACTCTCAAAAACGGCGTTGTTACGTTTCACATAGCGCGACATGCTTCATTCATTCATTTATTATTCATTGTTGTTACTGGAATACTGTGGGATGCTGATCAATGTCGTAGGCGAAGTAACGTAATGGCATTGGTATAATGATATCGGTTGAGGGGAAAAAAAATCATTAATAATTGATCTCATATGATCATCACCCATCAGTGACTGATAAATGATTTTTTCCCTCAACCGATATTATTACACCAATGCCATCACATAACTTCACCTACGACATTGATCAGCATCCCACTGTCTTTCAGTAACAACAATGAATATTATCCTGTAACACGTTTGTTCTCAAATGACCATCTTCCATTATATGGTGTTTGTTGGTTTTATTTAAAAAAAAAATGTGTGTGTGTGTGTGTGTGTGTGTGTGTGTGTGTGTGTGTGTGTGTGTGTGTGTGTGTGTGTGTGTGTGTGTGTGGTGTAACACATGACACTTGGTTTCTTATTGATCATTCCTATCTCTTCTCAACCAATATGAGCATATTAATGCCAACACATTATTTCACCTGTTACAATGAACATCATCCCACAGTATTGTTTACTCTTTCAACAATACTGTATGAACATCCCAACCCCCCACAGCCATACTCCCACCCCCAGTGGATGGAGAGATTTGAACTCTCCCTCCCCCCCACATTGCCCTCTCCTCCCCCCTTGTTCTCCACCCCCAACGATACCTTATCACCCATTGATCATTTCCATTTCCCTCCCCACCAATATTAACATTACCCACACCCCCATATACAACTACCCACGCATAACTACTATCATCACCATCACCACCCAGCAAAGTTATTTATTCATTTCATGCATTTAATTATTTTCACTCCTTTTTACGTTAATTTTAATTGTCTATTCATCTATTATAATTATTACTATTATCATTATTATTACTATCATTTCTAATTTTCATTGCATTATTGATTTTATTTTGTTTATATATATAATTCTTAAAAATATTTATTTCATTACACACACACACACACACACACACACACACACACACACACACACACACACACACACACACACACACATATATATATATATATATATTATATATATATATATTATTCACCCCCCCCCACACACACACACACACACACACTGAGCACTATTATCAAACCACCATAACCACTGCTGTCACAAATAGATCATATCACTCCACTAAACCAGTTACACAAGCTACAAACCCAGTTGTTTCACTCTCCTCCCTCCCCGCTATTTCCTCTCCCATAATCCCCTCTGTCGTTTCCGTCTGGCGGCCATTTTATATTCGGCGCCGAACACCTGGAACGATAAGTAACTGCGCACTTTGTTCGTACTGTCCTAAATGTTTAATGTTGTTTTTTGCCTGAAGAAGACCCAAGAGGTCGAAATGCATTGTGTCTTGTCCTGTGCTTCGTTTGTCTATGTCCTAGTCAATATAAAGTTTGTGAAAAATTCACACCAAGTATGTTTTCCTAAAGAACGTGTATAAAAAAAAATCCGAACAGCAGTTAGAGTGACAGCATGTTCAAAAAGTGGGAACATACTGAATGCTGCAATGTACTTACAGTACTGTCATTCATAACAGTCAACATAAAGTGTGGCTGTGAAATGTCCACATGCCGCATG
>JADBJO010008049.1:35000-44592 GCA_016801955.1 Conus betulinus | reverse complement strand
AGATGAGGTAACAAAATAGTGAACACTGTTTGTGTTCTCAACTGTCACTCATGTCAGTGACACTCTTAACCCCGGATGTTGATCTGGATTGTAAGGTCCCATCCATCGACCGTCAGCACGTGCAACACACGCTCTCTGCAAAAACAAAGTGTTTTTTCTTTTTTTTTTTTTTCTTTTCTGTGAATGTAAAAGATATTGCTGTAAAATAACAGTGATTCTTGTGTCCTTTCTTCTCTATTTGTGAATTGAGTTTTGTTCGTTTAGTTCAGACAAACTCTTCAGCGACATATTTACTAAGGGTAGATTGTTTGGGAAACCTGCTGATTAGATTCACTTAACGTGGTAGAAGAACGGGGAGGACTTGTTTCTTTAATATAGAAATGATCTTGTCCCGTATGTTGAAATTATTGATTTGGACCATTTTTAATTGTTGTAGGGTTGGAATCGATAAGATCGGATTAGATAAATCCATTCTGTATGTTTATAGGTATGTACCGTCCAGAAGGATCTCCTTTCTACACCTGCTTTGATATTGATAATGGAAATTAGTATGCTTGAAGACTTTAACTGAATTTTCTGTCGCAGAATTGCTTATATGTTGTTGTTAAATGGTGATAGTCTGAACAGCAGACTGCTGATATCTCAAGATAAATGTTATGTAAAGGGGACTATGATGGTTGCTACACATTATGTCTGATTCTTGAAGCAGTGTCACTGACTATTTCGTATTCTCACGTGAACGTTTTCATGATTTGTCATTTTGTGTGACTTTTGCGAAATGTTTAAAGTCGATGATGTTGATTCCGACCATGTGCCTATTGTACACCGTATTTGCATACACCGAATCACAAACACGGCATGCTTACTCCATACGCGCGAATCTACTCCATTCATTCAAAGGCGAGACTGGGGAAAACAAGAAATCACATTTTGTGCTCCCTTTACCAAACAAAGAAAGAGTTTCATAATAAACACATAACAGCTTTTTTTTGTTCAAAATTTCAGCTTTTTGTTGTTGTTAGAATTTCATGGTTAAATTTCACGTACACGTTCTGATCACTTTTCCATCCACTTCGTTAGTAGCTGCATGACGCCATGGAGGCAGTTTAATTTCTTTCTTTTTGATAAGCAACACACAAATACTACACTTCTCATTTTTTTTTCAATACTAAACAGTTGCATTGAAAAAGTTTCTTTTGTATAAAAATTCCCCCGGCAGGAATCAAGCGTCCAGGAGGTTGGTAGTAGAATCCAATGGCTCGACGCTGAGGTTTTCCATAGGGAATCAGTATTGACCAAACAGAACCCCTAGCGCTACACATCGATATCCACCATTCTCTGGTCCTACGGAAATCTAGGCTTTCCTTTTTCAACCCCCAAGCTTGGCAATCAGCTACCAACTTGGTCCATGCCAAGCGCCCTATCCTCCTGTCTGGCAACTTCTGGTCTGCCGTACATATCGGAAACACACTCGTCCTACAAAACAGTCAAACACCGTTTACATATGGTCTAACATCTCGCTTTTTTTTTTTTTTTTTTTTTTTTTTTTTTTTTTTTTTTTTTTGCTGTCCCAACCTCTGCGCCACCTCAGAGGCAGTGCACCCACGCCGCTCATTCCGACACCCTGTCCACAGCCACAGCCTGGTGGGCCCCGCCACAGCCCCGGCACCGGCAATCCACAGGGAGCAGTCAATGTCAAGCCGTCAAGAGGCAACCCCCCGGAGGAGACACTGCACTGCTGCCGAGTCACTTCAGTGGTGTTCAGTGGCGCCTGTTCTGATCTAACATACGCAGGACACCACCTACTAAGCCCCCTACTGACGACAATAATTGCTTAGTCGCGGAGCCGGCGTGAGTGAGCTCTCCCTCCGGAGGGCGCCACCACGTCCGTCCAACGACAGCCCCCATGGACTCGCCGATACCGGTGGCCCCGGACGGAACCAAACCAAGGCCACAGACGTGGAGAGGACATCGAAATTTAGGTCACCATGATGAGCAGGGCATGAACGGCCACAGAATTTGAGACTTTTTTTTTTTTTAATGCTGATCGATGAGAATGAGATGATGATTAAGATGATGCTACGGATTTCCATTTCGGTCTGAGACTACATGACAGGGCTGTACTCTACGCTTCCTTTCATAATATATCCCGGCGTCAACCAGGCCCGAGAGATACAGACACCTGCAGTGTTGGTCAGGAAATTTGAGCAAACACTCTCAGAAACGCATCCATTAAGTGGATGAAACTCGACTGTGTTGTCCCAGTCTTCCCAACTGAGTCCGCAGCAAACTCAACTCTGGGTAGGAGCCGGTCGGGGCAGAAAAACCCACATGACTTCTGATGGGATTCGAACCCACGACCTGATGGTAACATCTCGCTTCTTAAAAATCGGCCATGCATTTGACGCCCAGAATCTCCCGTCATGACACCCGCAGATGCCATGACAAAAAAAAAAAAAAAAAAAAAAAAAAAAAAAAAAAAAAAACCGGCCCGAAATTAAAAAAAATAGGCAAAACGCTTGTACAAACACCAAGCACACATTCAACATCCTTAGCTTTGTTTTGAATCTGTTAAATCTTGGCACAGTCCACACTCCCCTTCATGATGGGCGGAGGCCTAATATGAATAAAATATCTTGAGTCTTAAGTCTCTCTCTGTCTGACTGCCTGTCTGCCTCCTCTCTCTCTCTCTCTCTCTCTCTCTCTCCTCTCTCTCTCTCTCTCTCTCTCTATATATATATATATATATATATATGTGTGTGTGTGTGTGTGTGTGTGTGTGTGTGTGTGTGTGTGTGTGTGTGGTGTGTATCTTGCACGCGGAATAACAATATGAAAAATGATATGTGAAAAAGAATATGAAAAAAAAGAACACTAAATATAAACAAACATTGAACTAAGGAAAGAAAGCATAAAAGTGACAGAAAAAGGCAAGGAATTAATAGGGAAAAGAAGGAATGTGAACTTGAAAACCGGAATAAAAAGAAACGCCCATACTATTCTCCCTCACTCTTCCTGTCGCTGCCCCCACCACCTCCTGCCTTCCCCTCCCCCCCCCCCCCCCCCCTCCACTTCCATTTAACTCCCATCTCTTACAACCCCGGAAAAAAAAAACAGAGAACACACACACACACACACACGCAGGCACGCCCCCCCACCCCCCCCCCCCCCCCCCCCCCCCCACACACACACACACACACACATACACTGCGAGCGCGCTCGCTAGACGAGGTCTTGGCATGGGATTTGCGTGGCATCCCCCCCCGACAAAGATAAAGCACAAGTTGACGGAGTCACTTTGCTCCTTTTCCTGTGTTCTGCCCCATCCACCGGTCATAAATCTTACGTACTGAGACATCTGTGGGGAGCGAAACAATGACGCCACAATGTCTGTTGGACTGGTGGACCCTCGCTGTTCCCTATTGTCTTTTGTTCTCTGAAGTGTTCTACCTCCAAGGACATAGGTTGTTGAAATTCATTGGAGCGGCGTATTCCCCACTCCCTTCTGTTTGTCTATCAGTCTCTCTCTCTGTCTGTCTGTCTCTCTCTGTCTCTCTCTGCACGCTCGGCTCGTATACGCGAGAGTGGTGGTGTGTGTATGTGTGTGCCCGCGCGCGCGCATGCGTGCATGTCTGAGTGCAGGCGGCGGTTGTGTGTGTCGGTGTGAGCCCTACCCTCCACCCGATCCTTGAACTCCCTTCCCCATCACACACACACACACACACACACACACACCACATTCTGTACCAAAATGTAAAGAAAGACAGTAACCCAGAGATGAAAGAAATAAATTGCTGGTTTCAAGAAGTCTAGTTGCCATTTTCTCTCTCCCTTTCCCGGGCTTTCCTTCCCCCCCCCCCCCCCCCCCACCTCTCTCTCTCTCTCTTACACACACACACACGCACGCATGCACGCACGCACGCATGCACGCAGCACGCACGCACGCACGCACACACACATTCTCCCCCCCCCCCCCCCCCCCACCTCTCTACTTCCCACTTTGTATGCGCGTGTGAATTGAGAATGAACAAAGGTAGTAGTAAAATGTGTGCTTCGCCTCGACTTGTCACAGTGAGCGGACGGCGGTGGATGAGTTGAGGATGGCGTACAGTGCCGCTGAGATTCTTATTCTCCTGTTCTTTGTTCAAATCCGTAGCTATTGTTCTTTTATTTTGTTCTGTTTTATTTCAAACTATGTTCATCTGTTTGCTGTTGTTGCATTGCTGTTTCCTGCTTTGCCCTTTTTTTTCGTTACTAGCTAGTATGGACATGAAGCTGATGTGGTCGTGATGGTGTGGTAATGAATAACGATAATGTTCGGGTGTAGATGAGACAGGGGTCTGTTGTTCTCGTTGCTGTTGTTGTGATTCTTCTTTTTGCTTCATTATCATCAGCTGTTGTTCATTTGGTTGTTTCTTTCTTTCTGTCGCATTTTCTTCTTTTCAATTTTTTTTTTTCGAGCTTTTTTTCTCTATTTTCTCCTCACCTGTCTTTTTCCCTTTCTTATATTTCGATTAACAATGCCTTCTTGTCACTTGCGCATGCAATAGATGAATAAATGTGTGCCATGAATCAGGTGCAAACAATTTCTACTACTGCTACTACCAATACTAATATGACTGCAGCTCATACTACTAGTACTAATGCTGCTGTTGCTGCTGCTACTACTACTACTACTACTGCTACTACTGCTGCTGCTACAACTCCTACTTCTACTACTTCGACAATGCTGCTGCTGCTACTACTACTACTACTACTGCTGCTACTGTTGCTGCTTCTACTGCTACTGCTGCTGCTACTACTACTACTAATTACTACCTTACAACTACTGCTGCTACTACTGCTGCTGCTGCTACTACTACTACTACTACTGCTGCTGCTGCTGCTGTACTACTACTACTGACTACTTACTACCACTACTACCACTGCTGCTGCTGCTACAACTCCTACTTCTACTACTTCTACAACTGTCACTACTACTACTACTACTACTACTGCTTCTGTTGCTGCTACTGCTACTGCTACTACTAACTACTCTCTTACTGCTGCTGCTGCTGCTGCTACTACTACTACTACAGCTGCTACTGCTACTACTAACTACTATTACCTACTACCACTACTACTACTGCTGCTGCTACTGATACTACTACTGCTACTACCCAGTCCTTTGTGTGATCATTTGTCAGTGCCTTATGTGACCCCATAACCATTTGTGCTTCAGTTGTGCAATATCTTGTGTAACTATGCGTTATGCCTTGTGTGACCATACGGTGCCTTGTGTGTGACCATACGTCGGTGCCTTGTCAGTGCCTTGCTGTGTGACCACATAACAATGCCTTGTGTACCTGTACACCAGTGCCTTGTGTGACCACATAACAATGCCTTGTGTACCTGTACACCAGTGCCTTGTGTGACCACATAACAATGCCTTGTGTACCTGTACACCAGTGCCTTGTGTGAACATATGTCAGTGCCATTTGTGACCACATATCAATATCTTGTGTGACTGTACGTCGGTAGCTTGTGTGACCCGTACGTCAGTGCCATGTGTGACCACATATCAATACCTTGTATAACAATACGTCATTACTTTGTATGACCATACGTTAGTACATCGTGTGCCCTAACGTCAGTACCTTCATTGTGTCCCTGTATCGAAAGTTCTTTTTCCCAACAATTTGAATCAAAATAATCCTAATGACTTCAAGAGTTCTGCATTCCAAATACAGCATCACACACAAAAACGGTTTAACATGTCTACATTGTTATGCAAAATGCATATAGATTAGCTTTTTATATTAATCTAACTTGGAAAAAGAAAATATGGAGAAAAAATAAGAGAGAGAGAAGAAAGAAGAAGAAAGATACAGAACTAATTAAGCAACATCACAAACATCGCAGTCCTGTCTCCTAATGTTTTCTCGTCAAATTACCAGAAACACAAAATTACGACTCCTTACTAGGAGCATTCCGATGCTCTGAAATTACTGTAACGTTTGGTATAAATTTGCAAATCCGTGTGACATATTTCAGTTTGTGTATATTTTCGCTAAGAAGATTATGGTCTCAGTCACTGGAACAAAAAATTGGTTTATTACTAGGCCTCTGCATGTTCATACTGGCTTCCCGAAGATGGTAAACATATGTTTTGGGAATCTCGATTAGCATGGTGAATATTGATTCAGGGGTAGCCATGTAACTCAGAACTAATGGTCAGTCATTTCCATCATACATACCGTTTTTTTGTGGTCCCAGTTCTTATAGAACAGGGAGTACTTTAGAATGGGAAGGAAGAAATGCTGTTTCTGTGTGTGTGTATCTATCTGTCCGTCTGTCCGTCCGTCCGTGGTCAAAAATGTGTTCCACTCGCTCCAGGCAAAACAACTAGGCCGGTCTTTCTGAAAATTTTTTAGGTATGTTCATTATGGGTCACGGATGATGCCCGATGTTTTAGTTTACCGTTATAGCCATTACTAACGGCTGTAACGGGCCCATAACGGTTCTTCTTTTTTATTCTTTGGAATATCTTATAAAGTACTTGGCCGATATTTCTGAAAATTTGTAGGTATGTTCATTACGGGTCACGGACGATGCGCGATGTTTAAATTTACCGTTATAGCCGTTACTAGCGGCCCATAATGGTTTTCTTCTTTATGGAAATTCTCAGAAAGTACTTGGCCGATCTTTCTGGAAATTGGTAAATATGTTCATTATAGGTCACAGATGATGGCCGATGTTTATCAGAATAGCCATTACTAACGGTTACACCAGCCCAAGACGTTTTTTTCGTCTTTATGGAATATCTGACGCATATTCAGGATAAACTGGGAGTACGTATATATGCTTTGCATCTTGTTCCTCTTTCAATCCGTGTTTAGGTTTGGTTAGATATGCTAGAAGCGTTGGTTTGATCTAGTTGATCCTGTATTTGTGGCTTTAAAATGTCAGTCGAACAACTGAATTCAAAAGGCGTCACCAGTAGTTGCTTTCCATTCGCTAGCACTTGTTGTGACCACACGTTAGTACCCTATGTACACATAGATCACTTTACTGTGAGCCCATGCTTCAGCACCTTGTGTGATCATACATCAGTGTATTTTGCGCCCATGCGTCAGTACCTTGTGTGATCATACATCAGTGTATTTTGTGCCCTTACGTCAGTACCTTGTGTGATCATACATCAGTGTATTTTGTGCCCATGCGTCAGTACCTTGTGTGATCATACATCAGTATATTTTGTGCCCTTACGTCAGTACCTTGTGTGATCATACATCAGTGTATTTTGTGCCCATGCGTCAGTACCTTGTGAGACCACAGCGTCCGTACATTGTGCGCTACGCCTATACGTCAGTACCCTTGTGTGGTTATGCTGTGTGCCCATAACTCAGTACCTTGCGTGATCATACATCAGTGTATTTTGTGCCCATAACTCAGTACTTTGCGTGACCATACATCGGTGCGCTGAGTGCCCATCCCTTAGTACCTTTTATGACCTTGCGTGAGTTTCTTATGTGATCATACATCAGTGGCTTGTGTGACCGTACATCAGTTCTGTGTGCGACCATAATGTTAGTGCCTTGTGTGACCGTACATCAGTACTGTGTGCCACCATAATGTTAGTGCCTTGTGTGTCCATACATCAGTACTGTGTGCGACCATAATGTGGTGCCTTGTGTGACCGTACATCAGTACTGTGTGCGACCATAATGTGGTGCCTTGTGTGACCGTATATCAGTACTGTGTGCCGCCATAATGTTAGTGCCTTGTGTGACTGTACATCAGTACTGTGTGCGACCATAATGTGGTGCCTTGTGTGACCATACATCAGTACTGTGTGCGACCATAATGTTAGTGCCTTGTGTGACCGTACATCAGTACTGTGTGCTACCCTAATGTAGTGCCTTGTGTGACCATATATCAGTACTGTGTGCGACCATAATGTGGTGCCTTGTGTGACCGTACATCAGTACTGTGTGCCACCATAATGTTAGTGCCTTGTGTGACCGTATATCAGTACTGTGTGCGACCATAATGTGGTGCCCTTGTGTGACCGTACATCAGTACTGTGTGCCACCCTAATGTAGTGCCTTGTGTGACCATACATCAGTACTATATGCGACCATAATGTGGTGCCTTGTGTGACCGTACATCAGTACTATATGCGACCATAATGTGGTGCCTTGTGTGACCATACATCAGTACTATATGCGACCATAATGTGGTGCCTTGTGTGACCGTACATCAGTACTGTGTGCGACCATAATGTAGTGCCTTGTGTGACCGTACATCAGTACTGTGTGCGACCATAATGTAGTGCCCTGTGTGACCATAACTCAGAAACTTTGTGTAATCATACGTCTGTACTTGTGTGATCATACGGCATTAGCTTACATGAATATACGTCCTGCACTTTGTGTCAACAAACGTCAGTATCTGGTGTGACCATAGACCTTGTGAGACCATACGTCCGTGCTTTATGCGACTAGACGTCGGTACCTTTCTGATAACACGTCAATACTCTGTGTGACCTTCCGTCAGTAGTTGTGCCGGTATATGTCAAGACATTGCGTTGCCATACCTTGTGTGACTTGAAATCAGGTCCTTGTGTGGTAAAACGCCATATTCATAGAGTAGGTCAATGTGTGACCATACATCAATCAGTTGTGTAGTCGTACTCTTGTTCCTTGTGTGAACATACATCAGCACATTTGTCCTACACCATTGCCTTGCATTTCGTTAAGACACACGTTGGTCTATCTAAACAGTCACCGAGTCGACGTCAACGATCACGACAACATCCTCAACACCATCGGCAGGCAGCACAACCATTGTTTGGGCGGTAAACGGCATCAACACCACGCCGTACAGAGGTGCGTAACACGCTGCTGTGTTTCTCGATAATTTATTCTGATTTAGAGAGAGAGAGAGAGAGAGAGAGAGAGAGAGAGAGAGAGAGAGAGAGAGAGAGAGAAACTCACTCACTCGCAGAGAGAAAAGTGCGCATAAGCGGAAGAGAGGGATAGACGGAGACAGCTAAAAAATAATTAATAAAATAAAAAAAAAAACAAGAGAGAGAGAGAGAGAGAGAGAGAGAGAGAGAGAGAGAGAGAGAGAGAGAGAGATGTTTATTCATAAAGGCTACAGCCATTAAAAAGGAGGGATGCACATGACAAACTATGAAACACGTCGATGTTAAACCGTTTTAACTGTCTTGATACATAATTTGTTATGTTCACATATAGTTGCATATATTGAAAGCTTTATAAAAATTCAAAGCGAACTTCACATTAGTGTTCTCATTCGATGATACTTTAACAGAACTAATTTGAAGATATTGGGTTTATCAAAGCACTTCCTGTCTAATAGTTGTGGTTCTGGACCAGACAGCAAAAAATAAACTTCATTTCTTCATATTCATGGCAGAGGGGACGGATGAAATTTAGATCATTCAATGGCATGTTACAGTTAGAATGAAAAATATATTCAATAATTCTGCTGATATGCATACACGTGTTATTTGGAACACAATGTACAGAATTAAACACAAGTAAATATCAAATATTAAATCGGTGACTGTCTTTGACATGAGATG
>JADBJO010008049.1:25000-30000 GCA_016801955.1 Conus betulinus | reverse complement strand
AGTTGGAAAGGGAGATTGGCCGGCGGAGGGGGGGGGGGGGGAGCAAAAAAAAAAAGGGGGGGGGAGCCTATACCTACGTGTGAACAGGGAGTGAGGGGAACCTTATGTTAACAGTATTATTGGAAAACCCACCAGTAAATAGGATGATGATCATTGTCATCAGTCAGAGCAACAGTGCTGTAGGATGATCATTGTCATCAGTGAAATCAACAGTACTATAGGATGATGATCATTGTCATCAGTGAAATAATGTGGTGGCATTAGTACACTCATGGGACAAAAGTCTGTCCCCTCTCGGCACTTCCGGGGCTGACTACCTACCGGCTCCTGTTGCTGAAAACTTATCATTCTTACCTTTAGGCTGGACTGAACTTGCTAGTACTTTGGTAATCTGGCCCTTCCGACTCAAAAACATGCTGACAGCGTCTCGGTAGAGAGTTGTAGAGGGAGTGGAGGTAGACAACAGTCAGTTGATTCCAGCAAGTGGCGAGTGCACAGCGCAGACCTGCGACAGTACTGATGCGTCGAATGTGTTTCCTCACTCGAGTCTTGAGGACTTGCCGCACGTTCTCGATCGGATTTAGATCTGGACTTTGAGGGGGCCAAAAAAAAAACACGGGAACTCTGTGCTGTCGCATCCAGGTCTCGGTGTGAGCCGAGCGGTGAACAGAGGCGTTGTCTTCTTGCAGGTACCAACGTTTGTTTGGGTAGTGTGGTCGGCAACAAACGGCAGAAAGGTGTTTTCAGCACATCAGTGTGTACTTCTGACTGTTCATATTGCCTTCCACGAACACCAGTGGTCCAACTCTTGTCACACTAAATGCATCCCCACACCATCAATATTCAATGTGGTCTTCGGGCCAAGATGGACGCTGCACAGAGAAAGCACTGACCACTTCTTTTTGACTTTCCTCTATAGTTTTACACGTCCATTGGGTTTGATCACAATGGTCATTTCATCACTGAAAATAACATTTTTCCACTGATCGTTCACAGTCCAGTGAAGTTTACTCCTACAGTAGTGCAGCTGCTTCTTTCTGTTCACTTTCTTGATGACTAGTTTCTTCACTGGGGGGTGCTTTGAATAGCCAAGTCCATGCAGATTTCGCTTGATCGTCTCTTTGGCTGACTTCAACGGAGGTTGATGCACAGAATATGGCTGAAATTTCAGAAACTGTGGCAGATCTATCCTGTTTTACGATCTTTGGCAGTGCAGACACGCGCCTGTTTGTGAACACACTGGGCCTACCACTCCTAAGTTTGTTTTCTACTGTTTTTCTGTCACAATAGCGCTTGTAAACTTTCCCGACAGTTCACCTGTTCTTGTTCAACACATTTGCCACCTCAAACACCCGAAGCCCCCTGGTCTATCAACGACACAATGTATTTTTTTCGTCACTTCTGTGAGCTGTTAGTTTGCCGATGCCATGCCAGATCTAACAGCAGACCGTAAGCACCAAACGACAGTTCAACGATTTTCTTTACTTCACACAAAAGAGTAGACTATGAGAATGACCTCAGTGGTTTTCGGTACACAAACATGTCACCAACGCTGAAATATTGGCTAGACAATCTAGTGGAAACAACCACTTCAATAATGCTGGTTGGGAGCAAAATAGAATTGATCAATAACTGATGGATGATGATCATTGTCAGAAGTGAGATCTAGACTATCCCCCCCCCCCCCTCACCCCCAGCACACACACACACACACACACACACACACACACACACACACACACACACACACACACACACACACACACACACACACACACACACACACACACACACACGCACACACACACACACCACCACCACCACCACCACCACCACCACCACCACGATCACACGCACGCACACACACACACACACACACACACACACACACACACACACACACACACACACCACAGAGAGAGAGAGAGAGAGAGAGAGAGAGAGAGAGAGAGAGAGGGGGGGGGGACTTGTAAACAGTGAAAGGAACAGGAATCGTCAATGAAAAAAGTGATTGACATTTCAAAAAACAAGACAAAAATTGGGGGGAGAGGTGGATGGGTATCTGGATAAAGAATAGATGTAGTAAAAAAAAGGAGTATAAAGGGGGGGGGGGGGGGGGTGGAGGAACATGCGTGTAAGTTAATGTGAGGTAAACAGTTGAGGGTATGGTGGTGTGAGTGTGAGTGTAATTTGGAGGAGGATATAGTGGGCTGGTGTTGCGATGGTGGATAGGTGCATGTGTGTTTTTGGATGTTGATGATATGGGGGTGGAAAGAAGGGCTGGGGATGTGTAAGGGGGGGGGGGGGGGGGGGGGGGGGTGGGAGGGTCAAATACCTGCACCTACAATTATGCACAGGGAAAATGGAAGAGGAAGGAAAATTCATGTGGAGGTAGTAGTGTATTAAGCTGAAAGAAAACCAGGTGCACGGGGAAAAAAAAAGAGGGGGCGGGGGGGAGGAATGGGGGTAGGTCTGTGAGTAAACAGTGGATTGGTATAGAACATGGGGAGAACGTGGTGGGAAGCAAAAGGTGAAAGGAGGGTAGTAGTAACTTCTGTATGAAGTGGGTAGTGGGGGTATGGTGATGTGTGTGTGTGTGTGTGTGTGTGTGTGTGTGTGTGTGTGTGTGTGTGTGTGTATACATGTATGTGTGTGTGTGTGTGTGTGTGTGTGTGTGTGTGTGTGTGTGTGTGTGTATATACATGTGTGTGCGTGTGTGTGTGTGTGTGTGTGTGTGTGTGTGTGTGTGTGTGTGTGTGTGCTGTTGTTGTTGTTGTTGTGGTGGTGGTGGTGGTGGTGGTGGTGGGATATGTATACTTGTGCTACGTTTGATTGTTGATGCCATGGGGTGTAGCGTTCCGAGTTTGGCAATAAGATAGGACTCTTGTGTGATGCGCTCAAAATTGTCAGTCTGTGATTGCCAAAGTGCCAAGACTTTGATATGGTTGATTTTGTGTTGGGGGTGATTGAAATGTAGGGCAGCTGGCTTGGGCCGGTGATGATGGATGTCAGCCAGGTGTTCAGAGATGCGTGTCTCAAGCATGCGGGATGTCTAACCTATATAGACCTTGCCACACAGCTGGCCGTTGACAGCGTACACAATGTTGCGGCCCTGACGGGATAATATACGTTTAATTGTGAAGGAGTCTTTGGGGGCGGTGTAGTATGGTGTCTGGTTTGGTAAGAGGGCAGATTTTGCAAATGGGTTTTGAGCAGGGGTGAGTACCTGGTGGTTTAGGTGTTGGGATTTGGTTCAATTTGAACCGCACAAGTAGATCTTTCAGGATTTGGTCACGTTTGAAAGTTTGGTTTGAAAGGCAGGTTTGTGGTTTTCTACTGTGCGCCAATTGGATTTGAGAATCCTGCAGATGGGAAGGCTGTTTGGGTGGAAGAGGAGGAAGGCGGTGGGTCTGTCTGTCTCTTTCGGATGCTGGGTTTCTAGAGCAGATGTTCTGGATATGGCTGTGGTGCGGCTGAGAGCTTCATTCATGACGGAACTGGGGTATCCACAGTTTATGAAAAAAATCTGACACGGCTGAGAAAAATTCTGACATTTTGGCTGCTTGTACAGTGAAGTCGACTTCGCTGAAGGAAAGTCTGCGTAGACAGTTTTACATTGTTCATAAAAGTAGAAGGGAACTGTTGTATACTTTTCCGTCTCTTGTCTGCTGTTTGTCAGCAACACCTTTAGTCTTACTGGGGTTTAGTGACAAATAATTCACATTTTAGCATTTACTCAAGATGTCTACAGACGTATGTAATGATGCTGACATTGAATTTAAGTAAGAGTGGTTTGTATGAATCATCGCATCATCGCAAAAAGTTCACAAGATTCCTCAATATGGGGAGGTAGATCGCTGACATAGAAAATAGGGGAGGACTTACAACTGAGCCCTGGAGCACTCCAAATCGGACAGGTAATATATTGGATGATGAAAAATTAAGACAAATTGTTGTCGACTGTCTAGGAATGATGAAATCAGTTGGAGTACGTTTCCTTTAACCCCATACAGTGATAATTTTGTGTTTATTATTTATGAGATAGAGAGCGAGCGAGCGAGCGAGAGAGAGAGAGAGAGAGAGAGAGAGAGAGAGAGAGAGAGAGAGAGAGGGGGGGGAGAGAGAGAGAGAGAGGGGGAGAGAGAGAGATGACAGCCCCTGATATATTGGACATTTCCTTCCAATGATTATTCAAATTATTGCAAATGAAATGCGGAAACGAACTCATCAGACATGAATGACTCTCTCTCTCTCTCTCTCTCTCTCTCTCTCTCTCTCTCTCTCTCTCTCTCTCTCTCTCCAGGCCGGTGCAAGTTTAGGAGACTTACTAATGCTGCATTTCAGTACCGAGAGAGGCACTTCTTTGCAGTCACAATGCTTTTAGATGTAAGAATACAAGCTCACCACGATTTCATATGCATATAAGATTTAAACTTTGATATAAAGTGCATAACATTTTCCTTCAAATGAAAGAGAGTGGATGCGTCTATTCAATCTGATACTTTTAAAGAACTTTGTTTGACTTACACGTCATGGTCAGCAAAAGTTAACAAATCTTTACTATGAACTGCAAATGTTTGGATTGAGAGAGTGTCAAATATCGCCTGAACGTCTGTTAGCAAGTAATTTGGGCATTTTGGATCAAGAGGGACGCGAGATCAGAATTAGGGTTCAACATACAAAACTTTCTTCTTCTCAAACAAACAAACCACATCATACACAAAATCACAGTACAACAAGAAATTATTATTGAATTTGTCACAGTTGAATGTTCCAATTTCAAAACATCAATCACAGATACACACTCAAGAATGCATCAGTCAAGTATTTAATCTACAACACAAGGACCTAAATAGCTATACAAATGTCAACAGAAGTCTAAACAGTTTGTGAGGGTCCTATGCATAAGTCTCAAACCAAACTCGGAGGTCTTTTTTTTATCAAACACTAAATGGAGTTACACATTTCATTCTCGTCTTTAAGGAAAGCGGGTCCAAAGG
>JADBJO010008049.1:12500-22500 GCA_016801955.1 Conus betulinus | reverse complement strand
CAAGCAAATTCCACAAACTCCCTTTTTTAAACCGCACATTTTGTTTTGACCGTTGACCCCGTTTATTTGGATAAGTTAATTTTAGAGTTAATAACGTCATACAAATTGAAAAATTCTGAGCACCTTTTTGTAAAATATATTTTTGAGTGGTTTCCATGGATTGAAAAAATCCAAGGGTCCCTTCTCCAAAATGATTATTTCAACCTGTAGAAGTTGATTTACATGAACTTTCCCTCCCGCTTCGCCCTCATGTCCACCGAAATACAAACTACATACTGCGCACTGTACATGCAGGGCATCACGGCAGTGAAAAATGCCAGCAGCTGCGAGCACCTGCATGTGTATAGGTGAGAGGCATCCATCAAGACATTGAAAGTATTCAATCACGGAACGTTTCCCAGTCCAGCCAGAACGGTCGACAAGCAGTGCACTTCACCGAAAGAAAATGTGCAATGGACCACGGCAAACCATTGGGATTGGTATCTTCCACCTGATCGGGAAAGACTTCTTTCTCGTCAGCATATTACTTCAAAAAGCCGTTTGTCTGGTGCAAAACTAGGACACACATCAAGTAGCGCTGTCATCAGTTGGAGGTCACACCACTGTTGGTGAACTTAACATTCCTATGACAGTCGGGTCAGACGATGAACCTCAATACAGCTACGCAGTGTTCAAGACATGTGTAACTGACTGGGGATTTCCACATGGACATGTGTAACTGACTGGGGATTTACACATGGACATGTGTAACTGACTGGGGATTTACACATGGACATGTGTAACTGACTGGGGATTTACACATGGCAGCTACTTGACGGTGGCGTCTTTCCCCGGTGGGCTCTGCAGTCATGAAGTATGGCGACGCTCTCCTGGAGCTTCAGTCGTGTCATCCCAGTAGCCATTACACAAGGGCATCTGCCAGGGAGAAATTAATGTCCCGTGACATCTTAACGGAATGTTCTGTGCATGGCTGTACTCACTATCAACACAGCACAGGCTTGTAGTGATTGTGCAAGATTGCTCCCAGCTGGTTGGTTTGCCAGTTGAGGACAGTACTTCTCTAGACCACTGGCACCTTCGGTGTATCTTTTCCTCTTCACCACCATGTACCCAAGATACTCTCGGTCGAACAGATTTATAGAATGGGTAGACCAAGCTGTGAAAAGACATATTTGAAGGGCAAAGAGAGTAGCAAGGCGTGGGCATGGAAATGGCAATGCTGTGCCTGCAGAGGATTCGCATTAACTCCAACATCCGTTCACCAGCTTGAACTACTCTACTTGAGGCCAGTTAGCCAAAGCTTTCCTTTACCAGTACACCAACCTCTTTTCACGAAACAGGCGGCAGGGCAGACAGAAGGGCTGAATGCTAGACAGCACTGACAGAAATAGGGCCCACTATGATAGAAATGCTTGGGACCTCCCACCACTCACGTCTGGGCGGCCCACCCAAGTGAAAGGAAGTCATGGAATATGGACACCATGACACCTGTCGTCGAGCAGAAACCAGAGCCCCGGTCCTTCAGCATTCACACTTGCAATGGAGGCACTACGGCACAACCAACAACCCGTGTGTGACCTGACACCTGCTAAACGTATCACCTGGGCAGATCAGTACCATGACGATTCCTCTTACGTTTTGATTTATGTGGAGCACCATATAAAAAGGGACAGATAGTGATGGTTAAAAAATAAATAATAAAGAAAGAAAAAGCAACTGTGAGCAAGCAACACTAATCTGCATTATAAAAGAAAGACAGAAACAAATAACGATAACTGTAAACCATTTATGCATGTGTTTTTTTCGTTTTGCCTTTCTTTATAAAGAAGAGGGACGTTGCAGGACGCTTGACTGACCTGTAAAAGCCCCTCCAGCAGCCCCTGTCTAGTTCTGGCGTTGCTCGGTCACGTGAGTGTCTAGCCTCTGGCCACCAGCGAAAAGATCCTGAGTGTTTCCCTCCCTTCCAAGCGCCATGGCAGCAGCAGAACCAGTGATTTACGAAAAGAACTCAGAGAACGAGGACCTTGTGCGACGAACCTCCCATTCTGTGCCTGGCTTTGTTATAGTCCAGTGCTATATTGTACTTAGTCTTCTGTCAAGTCTGAAATTAAATTTCCCAGCTCGTATACAGGCCTTTTTGTCTGTGCATTTTCTTACTTTCTTTATTTCTTTCTTTCTGCGTACGCAGGCTGATACTCCTGCGACACTCCCTGTATAGACAGGCAGTGGAGTTTTGTGTGTATGACCGTTTTTCATCCCGCCATTATGGCAGCAATACTCCATCTTCGGGGAGGGTGCATGCTATGTGTAACGTGTCATCCATACCAACGGCCAAACTGGCCTTCTCTTCCGAAAGTTGGTGATGGAATTTTACGTGTGTGCAAGATGTTGTGCGAGCGTTCACACGCGGAACCTCGGTTTATAGTCTCATTCGAAGGACTGTATAGGAATGGAGTCAGAACCAATCTTAACTCCGAGAAAAAAAAATCCCCCTGTACCGAGATTCGAACCTGCAACCCTTGGATCACGAGTCCGGCGCTCTCGGCCCTCTGTGTATTATTTCAGTCAGAGCAAGATATCTTGCAGATAATTTGTAGTGGTCTAAGAGACAAGTCAGTCACAAAATTTGATTGTCCTCTGCTTTCACTTGTCCTGACTAGGTAAAAAGAAAATCAGCGAACGTAACTACCCTCAGCGCAATGACAAGTCAGCAACTAAATTCAACAATGGCATGCTCTGCACATCAAGTCAAATCAAGTCAAGTCAAGTCAAGTCAAGTAAACTTTATTATTATCAATTTGAGAAATTAATTTGTGGTCACACACATTCACAGCAAGTAAACAATAATTTAGCCACATTACCCATTTTCTCACATATACATTCATATAGAGGAATTTGGATTTCAATTAAACATCTTCTCGGTTCATGAAATCAATGGACAGGGGAATAAAACTTTGTTTAAATCTGACACTTCTGCATTTGACCGATCGATATCTTCGTCCTGACTGAAGAAGGTCATACTGATTTGCAAGAACATATGTGATACTCATACCCATCTGAGACGGAGAAATGCAATGAATAGATCTGTCACCTCCATGCTGACCCGAAAGAATGCTTGCATGCTTTTTAAAACGCATTCTGTTGGAGTTCGTTCCGAGAAAAAAACAAGATGGGGATGGATTGGGCTGTGGGAGTTAGATTGTATGAGAGGATGAGGATGGGGAAACAAGGGTGAGGGGGTTTAATTGGCCGGGGGGGGGGGGGGGGGGGGGGGAGAGAGGAGAGGCGAAAAGGTACGAGGAAGTTCGATCGGTCTGCACTGCAGCTAAGCTGGAAGTCCCCTGTTTGCAGTGATGCAGTCAAAAACTGTCTGCCCAGCGAAGAAGTGGAGAAAGTATGTCAGCTCGTCCAATAGACGGTTCAGTTGTTCCGGACAACTGGACTGGTGAGTATTTTGAGCCGTGATTTCAGTGAAGCCAAACTGAGCCCACAATACTCTGCAACTCACAAAGACCTCTTGTCACAGTTCTCTCTGACTGTGTTTTCAGCCTGATGTGTTGCGTTTGCAAGTCGATCCGTGTGGGTTGGAGTGTGCGCACGCTGTATAGACAGTCGTGCTTTCGGCGTGCATGACAGGCACTAGGGTTGCAGAGCGTAAGCTGCTGAACGCCAAACTGACTCTCCGCCTGCTCAAAAAGTGAATTGTCCATGGCTGAGTCACACCTAACTCCCAGGTTAATTGCTGTTTTGAATGTCACTTAAAAGGTATATTTCCAGACTATACATTGTAGCGTTTTTTTTTAGTACAGTTGGTAAGGCGTTTCCAAACCATGGATTTGAATAAAATCTACAATATGAAACAAACCACAGAATCTTGATTTTCGCTCGAAATGATAAAGAGGGACTATCTTTGTGTGTTCCTGAAAGAAAATGAACAAAGAAAGAAAGGAAGGAAGGAAGGAGAAAAAAAAGAGAGGAAGAAGAAGAGGGTGAAGAGCAAAGATGGATGAGAAGGAGCAGAAATGAAGAGGAGGAGGAGGAGATAAAAGAAGAAGACATAGAAGAAGAAGAAGGAGGGAGGAGGAGGAGAAACAGGAAAAGGAGCACAGAAACAACCCAAACCACAACAACAGCGACAACTACAGCAGTAGCAGCAGCAGCAGCCACAGGAAGAAGAAGAAGAAGAAGAAGAAGAAGGAACACGGGGAAAGAAAGGAAGGAGAAAATTTGAAGAAAATAATGAGGAAAATGAAGAGGGAAAGAAAAGTAAGCCGGCTAGTTGGCTACATCAGATCTTGAAGCATGTTAAAAGAAACTGTCACATAGTCTCAATACGAATCGACAATAATATATCACCATCACTGAATACGTCACAAGCATCAACAGTAATGGCAACAACAAACTGGTGCAGACGAACATAGTAAAACGATAGTTGGGAGGATGGTCATTTTATTTCAGGATGTTTCATTCTATGTGATTGATACCATGCTTTTAGTGTAGATGTCATCAAAACTGCACAGAAAGAGAATTAAAAGGCATCCTTGGGTAAAGCTGAAGAAAGAAAAGAAAATTAGCCATAAGTTATAAAATGTAAATCTCCCACCCCCATCCCGGCCTCTCTCTCTCTCTCTCTCTCTCTCTCTCTCTCTCTCTCTCTCTCTCTCTCTGTGTGTGTGTGTGTGTGTGTGTTTGACAGATGAAGTTACAGTGCACTCAGCTTGAAATTCAACCTTCACACAATTAGCGCCCCATATCAGATCTACGGTTTCACGTCCTGTTTCAACTGAGACTGCTAAGCGTTTGTTAGCCGTGATCTTTGTCGTTCACACGTGTTGTGCCCCAGCCTATGTCACGTTTAATGTGACATTATACACACCGTCAACCATGCAGGGGCCAGAACTTATTAATTTTATATAATTCATAAAGCTAGTACGGTTTATGTCACCTTAGATATGGCCTTTTCAATTTAAGTTCAATCTTTGTAATACAACTGTTGGCAGACGGATAGCATTATTCTGTAGCACCATTTATACTGTTAGATCTGACCATTCACCATCACCACCATCAGTGCCCACACCACCACCACCACCCACCAACACTATCACCATCACTACCACTGCCCCCCCCCCCCCCCCACCCCCCCTCCATCACTTGAAAAACATATTTTGGATAGTATACAGTTTAAGCCACTCCTGTGAAGATTCATATTAGAGATTTTTGTTTTTTTGTGAACTGGTGGTGTGTTCAGTGCTTCATGACTAGCCAAATGATGCGACACTTCGCCTCCCTCCATCGTCAACGTGTCTCTCCGACCGAGAATTTTAGGAAGGTATGTAGATAGGTTTGCACCTGCGTAGGCGTGTATGCACCAAAAGTTAGTCGAATCTTGAATTTTAAAGCCCAGCCGACCACGGAGGCCGAATTATGACGGAGACCGGTCGTTGCTCTGGTTGGTTGATTGGCCGGTTGATCTGTGTGTGTGCGTGCGTGCGTGTGTGTGTGTGTGCGTGTGTGTGTGTGTGTGAAAGGGTGGATGGATATGTTTCTGGTTTTTGACTGGTTAATGGAATAGCAGAGGGGTTCATCACCAAACGGCTAGAGTGTTGTCTGCAGTGCTGACGGCCGTGCATTCGAACCACAGGTGGTGTCGGCTTTTTCAGTTTTTTGTTTGTTTGTTTCTTTCTTTCTTTCTTTGTTTTTGGTTTTTGGTGTGTTTTGTTTTTGCTTGAAAAACCCACTCCTGTCCCACCCAGCAATACATGGGCGCCTGATTCAGTTCAGGGAAGGCTGAAAGCGGTAGAAGGAGAGGGACAGCCTCCATTGTCCGTCACTGAACCTCCAACAGTTCACTGTTCCTACGGCCGTTGGGCAATCAGGTCTTTCACTTTATACTGAGTTCGCCAACACTATTTACGATCCCAGCACCAACAAAGTTCGCCAACACTGTTTACGACCCCAGCACCAACAAAGTTCGCCAACACTGTTTACGACCTCAGCACCAACAAAGTTCGCCAGCACTGTTTACGACCTCAGCACCAACAAACTCCTCTCAAGCATCGAGAAGATCCAGAGGAGAGCAGCAGTTAGGTGTATTCTGAGCAGGTACAGGAATACTTCCAGTGCTCCGGATATGCTCGAACAATGACAGTAGCCATCGTTTGAAGAACGACAAAATTCGGACGGACTGGTATGAGAAGTGTGAAGTACGTGTGGTGCGAAGCCCCTGGCCTCCAGTGAAAGTTGGCCACAACCAGCAGCACCAAGAGAGAGAGAGAGAGAGAGAGAGAGAGAGAGAGACGCAATAAACTCGGCTCACCTTTTTTTCCCACGCAGAGCAAATTCCAAGCCGTTACACTTCAGTACTTGTTGACTGCTACAATTGGACTTAACCAATGATGAAGAAGGCGAAGGGGTAGAAGAAGGAGAAGAAATATGAGGAGAGGGGCAGGAGGGGGGGGGGGGGGGGGGGGGGGGGGGGGGGGAGAAGAAGAAGAAGAAGAAGAAGGAGGAGGGAGGAATGTTTGATGGATTGATTTACGTTTTACGAATGCCATGCGTCCTACAACCACTGATTTATTCATAGAATGACTTACTGGTTAATGTCCATATTGGTAATGACAGAGAATATTAAACCATCTGAATGTCATGGATTGATTGACCAAACGACGAATGAATTGATTGATTTATGTTCCGAGACTGGCAGGCGATATACACAATGTGACACACCCCTGTTTGACTGATTGATGTTTTCAGGAAAGGCGATATTACACAATGTGACAAACCTCTGTTGACTGATTGATGTTTTTTCAGGAAAGGCGATATTGCACAATGTGACAACCTCTATTTGACTGATTGATGTTTTCAGGAAAGGCGATATTACACAATGTGACAACCTCTATTTGACTGATTGATGTTTTCAGAAAAGGCGATATTACACAATGTGACAACCTCTGTTTGACTGATTGGTGTTTTTTCAGGACTGGCAGACAATATGACGCCGCCGAACAAACCAGTCAGTACCATACACACTGCCCAACATTGGAGCGGCAGGAGGGGCTTTCTCTGAACCTCCATGTAGGATGTGTGTGTGTGTGTGTGTGTGTGTGTGTGTGTGTGTGTGTGTGTGTGTGTGTGCGCGTGCGTGCGAGCGCGCGCGCGCGTGTGTGTGTGTGTGTGTGGGTGTGTGTGTGTGTGTGTGTGTGTGTGTGTGTAAGCACGTAACTACGTGATTGGTGAGTTCATTTCTTTTTATTCTATGTCTTGGATTTAGCACTCTAAACAAAACAAGTTTGTCATTAGTTCAGTAATGGTCAATATAATGAAAAATGACACACAAGGAAAGAGAGGACGGAGACGGCGAGGACAGCAGACGAAATGGAGTAAGGGGTAGGTGAATGGAGCTGAAGTGATGGGAAAGGATTCAAGAAACTACCAGATGGACAGCATAAAATGTTCAACGGTAAGTTTGAAAATCGAACATTTCGAAATTAAAGAAATATTTTTTTTACAACACGACTTAACACCCAAAACTGGCAACACTTCTTTTTTTTTTTTTTTTTTTTTAATCTAGTATCAATTTTGAAATGAGGCATTTAATCCATTGCAGTCAGGTGAGAGGAGTGAACATTGATTTTTGTTGCATTCCCTCTTGTTCTGCGATAATTCACCATGAACAAGCCGATTGGCTTGCAAAACGATGAGTAGAAAATAATTCTACCGCCGTTGAACTGTTTTGTGTGTTGTCGCGAATGAAAATGTGCAACAGCATAGAAAGAAATGTCAGCTTTTTTTAATTCTCTGACATGCTTATAATTTCACTAGATGGACGAGATTGTAACAGGATCAAAAGTTTGGCGTTCTGATTATATTTGAATTCTCCATCTACAAAACACTGCCTTAGAAATCAATTGCAAATGAAATGATAAAAAATTGACAGTTGTGACGTCACACTGGATGACCTCTAAGGACAGAGCTAGAGTGAGTTTGGGTGTGAGGGGATAATACTTCAACCTCCAGGCAGGCTCACGCCATAGATACGAGTCTGGATTAAAGGATAAAGACACCGCAAACAGTTTATGCTCCAATGGGAGCCAAAGGCATGGGGAAAGGAGGAGAAATGGACCAAAAGAATGGGACAACCAAGGAAAGAAAAAGTAAACCAAGGTTTGGGCAACCAAAAAGGACAATGGAATCTGGTGATCACGGACCGGGGGATGGGGGAGAATTTACAATATAAACATAGTTCAGACAATCAAACCGATGTCATCCCATGCAATTAACTACTAATACATTGAAAGAGACATTAACGATGTGCCCCAGTCTCTCTCTCCCTCTCTCACAGATTCTCTCGTCACTAACGTTCCAAATCTCGGTGTTCGATTCTTTTCCCCATACAAGAGGGGTCCCACTAGTCCTAGACTCAGCCACGGCTTGGCTGCACTATTGCCCGACACCCCTTTCCCTCAAAGACGCTGTCTGGCGATGACAATGTCCACCCACCCTAGTCCAAGACAAGGTCCATCCGCCCTAGTCCAAGACAAGGTCCACCCGCCCTAGTCCAAGACAAGGTCCACCCGCCCTAGTCCAAGACAATGTCCACTCGCCCTAGTCCAAGACAAGGTCCACCCCGCCCTAGTCCAAGAAGAACAGTAGCAACGAAGGCGATGGCGGCTCTCGCTTTAAGAAAAGCGAGGAGCGACAGACGAGAAGATTTCGGAGGGGCGACGGCTGAAGAATCTCAGGACGGGACCCAGTCCAAATACAAAGTGGGACCTGAAGGCGAGTCTGACGCCGAGCCTAAATAGAAAGCGCTGCAACATTGGTAGCGCGAGCAAGCTTCACGTTGAAGAAGAGTCAGGGGGGGGGGAGGGGGGGGGGGGGGGGGGGGGGGGGGTTATAGTGAGTAATGAGATGAGAGGAGGTCTACGGCTTTAAACTACATTCTTTTTCTTGCCAAAGAAGCAGCTTGCTTTTATTGACAAAGAGGCATCTTCTAATATATCATTCGTCATGAATCAATGGCTTTTCTTCAAGAACAATCTCCCTTTCTTTTATCACGCCCTTACCCCCTCACTTCCTGTAACGAAAATAATAACACAGGAGCAATTAAGGTAACAAAGCTTCCTATCTGTTTGCATTCATAAAAACAAACACGTGATTGGGAACAATAATTCGCTCTCTGCGACTGGAACAATAATTCGCTCTCTGCGACTCAAAGGAATAATGTGGAACAAAACGAACGAAAAATGAGGTGGAAGAACAAAACCGAAAAATCACAACAAACAGGCGAAATATTACATTTCCTCTGATTCGATTACGGCCCCTGAGGTAGAAACGAGAGAGGGGTAGAGAGGTTGGGTGAGAATTCTGGCTGAAACAAAAATGCCTCCCCACTCAAAACACACCCAAGCCACTCTGTCAATCGCAGAGAAAGTTGTTGAGGAACGAAACAGTGAAAATTGAATAGAAATATTAACTGACGTTAGGAGATAAAAATTTAACTGATAATTTTAATCCATTTAACGAATTCTCACAAGGGTTTGAAGCTCCAATTCAACAGTTCAAAATTACAATGAGCTACAAGAAAAAGTTATTTTACAAACGAGAACAAAGAACCGACTATTCGAATTCCTGCCATTACAGTAATCAACAGTCAAACGGCTCAAAGCACAAGCATTTATCTTTATCCGACTTTGTGTTCTATTTTCGAGTTTTTACTCACCATCTCACTAGTGGTTGGAAAGAAAATAAACATGGCGACGGCCCAGTCAACCAAGAAATCAGATAGCCAGTCCTTCAAACCACCAGTCAACCAGGCCACCAGTCCGCCAGACCACCAGTCAACCAGAACGCCTGTCACCAGACCACCAGACAGCCAGACCACCAGTCAACCAGAACGTCAGTCTGCCAGACCACCAGTCAACCAGAACGTCAGTCTGCCAGACCACCAGTCAACCAGAACGCCTGTCACCAGACCACCAGACAGCCAGACCACCAGTCA
>JADBJO010008049.1:0-2500 GCA_016801955.1 Conus betulinus | reverse complement strand
CGCCAGAGTCATTCTTCATCCATGGGGAAATGCGCCAGTCATTCTTCATCCACATGGGAAATACGCCAGAGTCATTCTTCATCCACATGGGAAATACGCCAGAGTCATTCTTCATCCACATGGGAAATACGCCAGAGTCATTCTTCATCCACATGGGAAATACGCCAGAGTCATTCTTCATCCACATGGGAAATACGCCAATGACATTCTTCATCTACATGAATCCTCCTCCGTGAGGAAAGGTACTGCAGGCGAGGTCCGCCACCCGTCCCAGGCTGGGGTCAGGTCCGGCGCCTCCGCCACCTTCAATCCTCCCATCCGTGGCCCTGTCAACACACTCGGAACCACGTGCAGTTCTACAATACTAATTATAATAACTATAATAAACATGAAGATGTAAACAGCAACCTTTTCTTGTAAGTTTTTACTTTAAATATTACTTTTCCTTTCTTTTCGTCGTTCTTTTATAAAGAAATGTTACAGGTGCAACCACACTGGTTCTTATTCTTTTCTTTTCTGTTGAATACAAACGTTTCCTTTAATTTTTCCTCAAAGATTTCACTTCTCTCTAGTTCAACATTAATGAACAAATACCTCAACGATGCATCAGCCTTGCATCGGTCTTCAATCGCCGTAATCAAACAGACCATGCGACTCCCCCGGCTGGCGTAGAGCAAGTCATTATAAAATGTTCTAGCTAAGTTAAATAACGCGCGCAGCGCTCCCACGCAGTACTCACTCGGGCCACTACCAATAAACAACGCCCGACAATCACGTGATCTTTTTTTCTCTCAACACCCCAGTACCGCTGACGTTCAAACTTAAAACACAAAAACGGTGTGTGCACACGACACCTTCACACATCCTGTGCACATCACACACACACACACACACACACACATATGCACGCATCCGCCCACACACACATACACGCATGTTCGTAAATAAAATAACCAACTTGGAAGAAGAGTTACTGTGCAGCTTTGTTATTTACTCTTTTCTGTTCCCTGCCTCATTTATGATTTCACTTCATACCAATCAATCCGAGGTTACCTGTATTTGTTACTGTTGGTCCCGACTGCGTGACTGTACTTGAGATTAAAAAGGCTGTGCAAGTCTTGAAAAAAAGAAATCTTAATTTGTGCTCGTTCATTTCTCCAGCTGTTGTTGCTGTGTACAGGTGTCGGGCACATGTACTTGTAACATTTTTTTTTAGGGATGACTGCTTGTTTGTAATTGTATTGTGTGCTTTGCGTTGGCATTTCTGCAGGCATTTGGGTTCGTAGGCAGCATTCGTTTAGGATTATGGCTCTATAGTTACATCATCGTGGGAGTAAGAGTTACTTGTTCGCCATCATAAGCAGATCACATCCACAGCCGATGACCAATGTGAACAGCGGCCGCGACTCGTTCTTTCTGCTAATGTCCACAACCCATCACCAGGAGCGCGACGCGGGTGGGGCGGCTGTATCTGGGCAAGGCTGCCGTGGTCAGTGTGGACACCGTGTCACAGGCTGCCGTGGTCAGTGTGGACACCGTGTCACTGGGCAAGGCTGCCGAGGTCAGTGTGGACACCGTGTCACTGGCAAGGCTGCAGAGGTCAGTGTGGACACCGTGTCACTGGGCAAGGCTGCCGTGGTCAGTGTGGACACCGTGTCACTGGGCAAGGCTGCCGTGGTCAGTGTGTGGACACCGTGTCACTGGGCAAGGCTGCCGAGGTCAGTGTGGACACCGTGTCACTGGGCAAGGCTGCCGTGGTCAGTGTGGACACCGTGTCACTGGGCAAGGCTGCCGTGGTCAGTGTGGACACCGTGTCACTGGGCAAGGCTGCCGAGGTCAGTGTGGACACCGTGTCACTGGGCAAGGCTGCCGTGGGTCAGTGTGGACACCGTGTCACTGGGCAAGGCTGCCGTGGTCGTGCGGGACACCGTGTCACTGGGCAAGGCTGCCGTGGTCAGTGTGGACACCGTGTCACTGGGCAAGGCTGCCGTGGTCAGTGTGGACACCGTGTCACTGGGCAAGGCTGCCGTGGTCAGTGTGGACACCGTGTCACTGGGCAAGGCTGCCGTGGTCAGTGTGGACACCGTGTCACTGGGCAAGGCTGCCGTGGTCAGTGTGGACACCGGCAGACAGCGCGCGGAAAGATGAAACCACAGTACTCCCCCACTCCTACACCACCACCACCCGTCATCTTTCCTTTCCCTCACCCCTCTCTCTCTCTCTCTCTCTCTCTCCTTCTCACGTGTGTGTATGTGTGTGTGCGTGTGCGTGCATGCATGGTTACTTCTGCGTGCGTGCGTAGTGTGTGTGTGTGTGTGTGTGTGTGTGTGTGTGTGTGTGTGTGTGTGTGTGTGTGTGATATTTCAGAGGCCTTGAAGAATACCGGAGTGTGTCTTATTAGCAACCCATGTAAACGAGGAGTGTGTTATGACGATGGCATCTCTGCTAAATGTTCCTGTCCGGACGGTTACTATGGTGACCACTGTCAACATAAAATGGT
>JADBJO010008048.1:85903-102187 GCA_016801955.1 Conus betulinus | reverse complement strand
GCTGATCGGCGCTGTGCCCCGTGCTTCGCACGAAATCCTCTCGCGTCTTCTGCTCGTAGGAGGCGGGGGACTTGCGGATCCCTACTCCGCCGCCTTCTGTATCTTCTTCTCTGCGGCGGTCCTCCGAATCCGACGAATCCTCCGACGACGAGAAGAAGAAGCCGAAGAAGCAGAAGCAGCATCCTCATTCAGAAGCAGGACAGTATTTGTGTACCCATCCTTTCCGGCTTCTTGTTGAGAGACGCACTGTCGCTGCGGTTTGTTATGTGGGCCTTTCTCCCGTTCCCTGCAAAAGCCACGAACAATTCTCCCACTCAAAGACCTGGCACCAGCGCTCCCTTTATTGCGTTAGAGCAAAAAAGATACCAGCCTTTTTAAACGGTAAGCTGGGTCGAGTGAAAGATATTCAAACACACACGTGTGCATACAGAAGTGTACAGAGATTATAGGTTCCTCCCCGCTCATCCCTCGCCCTTTCCTCTCTCACACTGATACAAATAGAAGAAGAAGAAGAAGAAAGAGAAGAAGAGAAAGAAAAGAGAGGAGGAGGAGTAGGAGAAAGAGAAGAAGAAGAAAGGTAAGGTATTGTAAGTTTAGTGCTTATAGCCCAGCCAACTGCAAAGGGCCATATCAGGGCTGTCAACACATGTTCAAACCAACTCACAGTCATCAAAAAGAAAAAAAAAAAAAACTTTCACACGCACTCTTTAAAATACATGTTCTAAAAACGTACCAGAAACTTCGTTAGAAATCTTTTCTTCCATAAAAATCTTAGATCAGATGAAAAATCTGTAATCTCTTTCAGAACTCAAAGATCACGTTCAGGTGGGGACATCTCTGAACAGGGTTTTCATGAGTCTGCTATGTAAAAGTGTTTTATATATCAGTTTCATTCCCAACAATCTACAAGAACAAGTTTCACTGTGAATGGAACATGACATGGAATGCACCCTGGCTCTCTTCTTCACCTTTTAAAGATATGGAGATTGTATCAAACGAGTGGGAGGAGGAGGAGAGGCGGAAGAGGAGAGAAATAAGACGGAGAAGAAGAAGAGAGAAGACGAATAGAGGGGAGTTGCGAGGAAGACGGCGAGGGGGTGGTTGGAGAGGAGCAGGAGGAGGGAGGAGGAGGAGGAGAAGAAAGAAGAAGAGAAGAAGAAAGGTAAGAAAGAAGAAGAAGAAAGAGGGGTTTTGGAGGAAAAAGAGGAGGTGGAGGAAGAGGAGGAAAGAGCGGGAGAAGAGGAAGAAGAGAAAACGGAAAAGAAATAAAGAAAAGAAAGAAAGGAAGAAAGAAATCACGTCTGATTGTTTGAAGAATGTCAACTGTCATGTGTTTTTGTCACATGGGACCCCCTTTCAGTGTGCCTTGCAAAAAGCCACTAACAATGTCTCACTTCAAAGACCTGGCATCTCTGTGTCTTTTCTTTTCTTTTTTTTTTTGTAAAAACAAGCCAAGAAGATTGTTTGCAACTTTTTGCACAGTAACTTGGGAGGTGAGCAAGATGTTTGTATGTACATGTACTTACAAAAGTACATGGATGCACTGTCAGTATCCCTCACCCCCACACCTCTCCTATCTCACATACAACACAGGTACACCGACATAGGAGAACTTGTGTGAATAGGAAGAGAAGGAAGAGGAGAAGATGAGAAACAAGTGGCAGAGGGAAGCAGGAAAAGAAGGACAAAAAAGCAGAAAAAAGCAGAGAGAGAGAGAGAGAGAGAGAGGGGGGGGGGAGAGAGGGAGAGGGAGAGAGGGATAGAGAGAAAGAGAGAGAGAAGGGGAGAGACAGAAAGAAGGTACCGAGATGAAGAAGAAGACGAAAATAAGACGACGAAGAAGACGAAGAAGAAGAAGAAGAAAGAAGAAAGAAGAAAGAAGAAGAAGAAGAAGAGGAAGAAGAAGAAAAGAAGATGAGATAAGAAGACAAAGTAGAAAAAAAGACTGGAAACAGAAGAAGAAGAAGAAGAAGAAGAGGAAGAAGAGCAGCAGCAGCAAGCAGCAGCAGCAGCAGCATCAGCAGCGAGCAGAAGAAGAAGAAGAAGAAGAAAGGTATGTGTTAACCATCCTGTTCAGGCTGATTGTTTGAGGAACGGGCACTGTCGCTGCGGTTTGTTATGTGGCCCTTCTCCCCTGTTCCCTGCAAAAGCCACGAACAATTCTCCCACTTCAAAGACCTGGCACCAGCGCTCCATTTATTTGCGTAAAGCAGACGATACCAGCGGCGTTCGAACGATAACCTGGGTCGAATGGATGATGTTCAACACACACGTGCGCCTCAGAAGCTCGTGGATGTGCCCTTCTCCGGCTCTGCCCCCTTCCCCATCTTCCACAGGCACACGTACGCACGCACACACGCATGCACGCACACACACACACACACACACACACACACACACACACACACGCACACACACACACCGCACGCACGCACGCACGACACACGCACACACCACTGATACAAATAGAAGAAGAAGAAAGAAAGAAGAAGAAGAAGAAGGAAATAGAACAGAAGGACTATGGGGGAAGAAGAAAAAGAAATAGAACAGAAGAAGGACTGTGGAGAAGAAGAAGAAGAAGGAAGAAGGAAAGAAGAGTAGTGTAGAAGTAGTAGTAGTAGTAAGAATAGAACAGAAGAAGAACTGTGGAGGAGGAGGAGGAGGAGGAGGAGAAGAGAAGGACAGAGAAGGACAGGGGGAAAGAACAGGAGGAGGAGGTGAAGGGCGGGAGAACAGAGAAAGAGGAATGTGAGGAGAGAGGAAGTGGGAAGGAGGTGGGAAGAGGAGGAGGAGGAGGAGGAGGAGGGAGGAGAATGAAGAAGGGATACAGAGGAGGAAAATGTTATATAAGAGATACTGATGCATCAGGATACAACACACAACTGGCAGCAGTTTGTCAGATATGCTACACGTTGGGTTGCACTCTGGGCCTGGTAACTGTGGACGGCAAGCCTGTGGCTGTACAAGCTAATGGATTGCCTGCTAGACAAAACTCGTGGTGTGCTTGCTGCAGTAGTTGAAGACTGAAAAGTCGCTCATCAGATTTGGCTTGCCACAGTGTTTGTCACTTTGTTTCTTGGGCCGTGAACCTTCTGTACTCTCTGTTTCTTCCATCCTTTTCATTTTCCTTTAAGACTTTCTTCCTTCTTCCTCCCCCCCCCCCCCCCCCCCCCTCCCCCCCCCCCCCCCCCCTCCCGTTTTTTCTTCCCTCTTTTCCCTTCTTTCCTTTTCTTCTTTTTGTTTCCTTTTTCTTGACTTCGTTCTTTCTTCTTTGATTTCCACTTTCATTTATTTCTTCATTCATTACTTCGTTTGTTTTCAATTCTTTCCTTTCTTTATTCATTTCATTTTTCTTCTTGATTCCTTTCTCTTTTTTTTTTTTTCTGTTGCTCTTTCTTTTAGAAAATCCTCTTTGTTTCTGGCTTTTGCGTTCTTATTTACTGCATTATTTTTTTTTTTCTTCTAAATTTGATCAGTTATGTATTGATTTTGCTCTTACTTTTTATTTCGTCCTTCTCTGGCAAAAACAAGATATCCAATAGTCAGAACGCAGAAATAAGATCTGGTCATGGGCTATGACACATGACAGTCGCAAAACAATGTTTCGTGCCGAAACAAGCGTGCAACACATGTTTCAAGTGTTTCTCGTTTGACATACTTTTGTTACAAAAATGTTTTGAAGCTATTCCGTGCATGAATTGATTTGACGACGTACTGCATGGTTTTTTGAGTTCCGCTTCTTGAACCAATGAACAAAGCCTGCTGATGTCACGTGCCTCACTTGACAAACAGTTAAATGGAAGTGGATAGACACGTTTCAAGTTCTATCTTTAGATATAAACTTTAGTTTCAGAAGAAGGATTCCTTTGGCACTTTTCATGTGGGACGCTATTGAAGCTGACTGAAAAGAAACAGGGAGTACAGACCGAAAGCATTCGGATCTAACTGATAATGAATTCCATGCACTGGTTGAATAATCTGGCGGTGGAGTACAGCTTCCCGAACATGTGACATTTACCTTTAGTATTTCACAGTAGAATAAACGCCGCGATACACCCATATATTTGAATTAAGTCTTTCTTCCCGAAACAGTGTCGTGTGACATAGGCGTAAGTTTGTAATAATCGTTTGTCGAAAACAGCGCAAAGGATGACAGTAACAAGGCAAAATAGAACGTATCAATCCTCCTTTCAACCATCAACTGAAAACACACTTTGAGAAGGATTTCTTTAATATTGATATGACGTACAAACCACAAGCAAAACAGAAGTTGAAAAAGAAAACAAACCTGATCTCCTTCCAGGGTATTTTTCCCATGGGTTGATAAATAATTTCCATCTTCTTATATGCAGCCATGGATAGCGGGTGTTGTTGTTGTGTGTTGCCCTTTGGTTAATTCAAAACTGGCAGCAAATTAAGGCTGATCTTGGCATTCGGTGAATGGTGTTTTGCCTTATAGCTGCTGATTTGTCTGAATATGTTGAGCATGTGTGTATATGCATAAGTAAGCGTGCAGTGTGTGTGCGTGTGTGCGTGCGTGCATGAGTGCGTGCGTGCGTGCGTGCGTGCGTGCGTGCGTGCGTGCGTGCGTGCGTGCGTGTGTGTGTGTGTGTGTGTGTGTGTGTGTGAGACAATGTTTATCTACCTGTGGGTGTGTGTATGTATGTATCCCTGTAATAACAAGCCGCTCATAACAGTTCTATATGATGAAAATAATAGTAATGATAACATGGCAAAGTAATCACGATGCAAGATCAGACGTATTGTAAACCATACCTCTTTACCTATGCCACAAAGCTTTAACAATGTGGAACAAAAAAGAAAAGAGCAAAAGCAAAATGGAATGTCTAACGATCTTTCGCAATATTATGAGTGTGAGCCCACACACACACACACACACACACACACACACACACACACACACACACACTCACACACACACACACCACACACACACACACACACACACACACACACACACACACACACAGCGCAACAGCGCAAACAACAAGAACAGCGGCAACAGCGAGAACGACTTAAACTTCAGAGATACTAACCTTTGTTTAAAATCCACACATGAACTTCCTGACTGAAAAACAATGAGAGCAATGGAACGTGGTCAGAAAAGACAAATCTGAAACTGTTCAGTTCAGCCTTTACTGTTAAGTGAGATAAATACCCATGAAGACAGCAGCTCAAAGTACTGACAGATGTAAGCACCAACACAACAAAGCAACGAGTACCTGAAACCCAGTTGCAGCAAGACATAACATACCCCGAACAGTATATTGGATAAACAACACGTATTTACAGTATGAAGTCCTACAGTTATTTTGCCCAATGAAATATACTTGCTAAAATGTTACAGGCGTCTCGTATAGAAAGAGCAACGGAAGGACTGGCAAAGATCAAGGAAAACACCAACATTTCCAATTAGAGAATGACATGAATAGATAAATATTCCAAAGTCAGCATGGTATGGTGCCATCAGTCTGGAATGACAATGCCACGATTTAGCAACACTGCATGAGCAGAGGGAGAGAGAGAGAGAGAGAGAGAGAGAGAGAGAGAGAGAGAGAGAGAGAGAGAGAGAGAGAGAGAGAGGAGGAGAGAGAGACAGACAGACAGACAGACAGACAGACAGACAGACAGAACAGAGAAACAGAGACAGAGAAACAGAGACAGACAGACAGGGAGTCAGACAGACTCAGAGAGAGAGAGAGAGAGAGAGAGAGAGAGAGAGAGAGAGAGAGAGAGAGAAAACAGAGTCGGGGGTGGGGGTGGGTGGGGGGGGGGGGGGGGGGGGGGGGGGGAGGAGAGGAGAGGCGGAAGTGTGGAAGAGAGAGATTCAACGTCACATACAATAATTTAGTGTATTTCTGCCTTTGCCAACAATGCATAAGTAGTAATAAATATGTCCTGAGCACATTCAACGCTTCGAAGCTGTTTTTAATGATCATCTAAGGCTATCATATTATAGTAGTACTTTTTTGATCTCTTATAGATTAACATCAGATCAAAACAACAGCGTAGGAGAGTATGGACAGTAACAAAAATAAACCATCTCCTAAAAAAAAGTGTTCCCAAATGAAGTTTTTCTTCATATCACAGAAAGCCCAGGATTTCTTGGGGGGTATCTTTAAGAGACAGTGGACATAACGAGTCATACCATCCCACCCTCCTAGTCAATTTCCTTCCGCATACCATCGCTTACTCGTCACCTTTTCCTCTCCTTTTTTCATGATAAACCAGGAATAATATATGTGCATATTTACATGCGCTGATTATGGTATTGATCCCAACACAATCAATTTTCCACATATGTGTCATGCATATCCCAGTACGGTGTATTTTACGCACCCGTGTCATGTATATCCCAACACAACACATTTTCCGTACGAGTGATATGTCTATTACTGAAATCCTCTACACATTATGGGAGTCACGGAATGTGAATCTGAAGGAAATCAGTCTGACATATAGTCTCATTCTCAGGCGACAAGAGCTGCTTCACGCAGTCATCAAGCCCCTGTTATCCTTCTTCCCCCAGACAGTGTGTCGGTCGTTCGCCTTGAGTCTCTGTTCCAAACAAACCCTACAAAGCACATTGATGTGAAGAGGGGTGGGGATGGGTGGGGAGAAATAGCGGGGGTGGGGGTGGGGGTGGGGGTGGGGGTGGGTGGTGGGTGGGGGGGTGGGGGGATGTCTGAAATAACGACCTTGGACGGATGGTGTAAACAACTGGAGGAGTTCTAACCCAGCTACCCATAGGACGGAGGATAAAAAGTTTGTCGGGGACCCCTCACTGCGCAGGGGGTGTGCGTCCACCACAGCCACCGTAACGGCCTACTGTCAGGTTTCATTGGAGAGGAAGGACGGGGTTGCTCTCAGAAGGGCAACTTTGACCAAAAAAAAACTTTTCTTTGTTCTTACATTGTATAGCTTCCCCTGCTTGTCGACCCCCCCCCCCCCCAACACACACACACACACACACACACACACACACACACACACACACACACACACACACACACACACACACACACACACACACACACACACACACCACACACACACATACACACACGCGCGCGCGCGCATAGAAGGAAACGGACCTTGCTCGCTAATTCCAACCCCCCTGCTCCATTGACCATATCGTTTTCACCATATCCTGCACAAAGTTTAGTAAGCGTCGAATGGTCCACCTCCGCCCTCCCGAGCACAAACATCAACCAACGTCGAACAGCGATTTTTTTTGTACCGTGCGTAGATTTTTTTAAAAAATGAAGCAACAGATTTTTTTTCCCTTCGACGCAAATTTTAGATAGCATTCCGTACGTATTTTCCCCAGATTAAAAAAAAAGAAATTAATGAGCATCTCACTGCTACTTTTTCTCTCCCATGCACAAGATCTAGCGAGCATTTCCCTGCGCGCATTTTAAGTGCGTGCCACGCCAAAACAGCTGTCTGTATCCCTGTATACATTATAGTGAGGATGGACACAATAGCTGTTCCCCCTGCATACATTTCAATGAACGCTAAAGCAGTTTTTCACCCGCGCACTCTTTGTTTGTTTGTTTGTTTTTTTTTTTTTTTTTTAAAAATTTATTTATTCATTTTTTTTTTTAGTGAGTGTCGAACAGTTGTTTTCCGAGAATGAATCTGTAGTGAACGTCAAAAACTTCTCTCTCTCTTTCTTCGTTTTTTTTCTTTGTTCTTTTTCTTTTAAAAATCCTTATTTCTGTTCCATTGATATGAGCGACAAACAGTTTGGTTTACCCTAGCATAAACTGTTAAAATCGTTAACACAGATTTTGCCCCCCCCCCCCCCCCCCTTCCCCCCGCCCATTTTATCAACATTTCATTAGTTTCAGATATTAGAGACGCCCAGCTTGAGACTATCATTCATAAACAGTCCCTCTTCCTATCCCCTTCCCCCTCCCCTCCCCTACATACGCCTGACTTTCCTGTCTCTCTCTCTCTCTCTCTCTCTCTCTCTCTCTCTCTCTCTCTCTCTCTCTCTCTCTCTCTCTCTCTCTCTCTCCCAGCTCTTAGTAAATAACAGTTGTTCGACCTGATGAAAGATTTGACCGGGATGTTTGGGAGCCGTATCTAGGACAGAAATCCAGGCTGTAAAATACTGCCACGCTACCTCTCTGCTGAGGAGGGTACCTTTGAAACAAGCTGGAAGGAGTGAGCTGAGGGATAGGAGGGAGGGGTGGGGAAGGAGCGGGTGAGCCAGGAAAGCGGGGGTGGGGGGTTGGGGGTGGGGGTGGAGACGGATGATTTTCAGAGCTGCCAACGCTTAGGTCTTTGGTAGGACCTAGACTTCTAGGTCATTTTGAGACATAGTAGGGTGTGTGTGAGTGAGTGAGTGAGTGAGTGAGTGAGTTAGTGAGTGAGTGAGAGAGAGAGAGAGAGAGAGAGAGGAGAGAGGGGGGGGAATTTGTGTGTGTGTGTGTGTGTGTGTGTGTGTGTGTGTGTGTGTTGTGTGTGTGTGACAGAGAGGTGAGAGAGAGAGAGAGAGAGAGAGAGAGAGAGAGAGAGAGAGAGAGAGAGGGAGAGAGAGTTTACATAAACATTACTTGATACCATTCCAATCAAACATCAGTATTTCCTAATTCTACTATATTGTTATACTACATAGGAAAGACATGGGATCCATACCAACAGCAACAACATTAGCAACAGGCATGGCACTTTTGGCCCAACGCAGTGGTGATTCCAGGCTTCACCAGAGAACATTCATGGCAGGGCATCTGGTCTGCACCATCATGTGACTGATCATCGGATGAATTTCTTCACTCTCCCCTCCCAACTCCATTCCCCTCGTCATTTTGATATAACAGCCTCCATGATAAACAGTTTCAATCAATTACAACACCATCACAAAGAAGGAAAGAGAGATACAGTCGTCTGGAGGATAAAAAAAAAAGTAGGAAAATGCGCGGATGAAAATTACTCAGTCTTTTATTTGTTGATAGTACGCTTTATGGGGCCACGTTTACTTTTTTTTTTTTTCGCCCCCCCCCTCCCCCCCCTGCCCCCCTCCCTCCGCGAATAATTCATTCCTGCTTGCGTTTTTATGAAAGACTGATGAACATTCCGAAACACACCTGAATTCATACTGGTTTTTCCCCACTGACAGAGTAAAACCGCAGCCCATTACGTTCAGAAAACTGCCAGTAAAAGACGGTCAATAGAAACAATGGATACAAACGAGACTGAACACCCAAGCCAAACACTAAAGTGTTGCAAAAAAAGGGGGATTCGGGGACCGAAAGGGAGATCAACACGAGTCAACTGCAAGAGAATCAGCTCCCTTTCTATACTTTTTATTCCCTTCCTAGTAGCCTCCCCTCGTCCCTATGTCCTGCGGGACAAACCTGCACTGACAGAAAGTTAAAACTGTTGATAAAAGGCTGAATGAACCTTTCCTTTTGGTTACAACAAGAAGCAATCCCCAAACTCATAAAATGCTCACAAAGAGGATTGACGAGGTGCGTTAAAAAAACCGATTGCGAGTAAAAGAACAAATTCCTCATTATACAAACGATCATAATTCAACGACAAAGACGGACATATCGTGGGACTGAACTTCATCAAATGTTAATTCAAGACATCTCTAGGAGCCTATTCTGTCACATTGTGTTTTACACGCAGAAATAACGATCCGAAGTGATGTAGCTCTTTGTCGATATTAACCCTTTTAAGTCTACAGTATTAATAATGTTTCCCAAACGGCTGGACATCATGGGATAGTTACACAGCACTGCAGCGATATAATGATTCTATTTTGCTCCTAAAAAAAAACAAAACCAAAAAAAAACAAAAAAAAGCACAATCTTTTCATGTACAAGTAGAGGGAGACGTATCAAAAATGATGTATCTAAATAAAGCGACTGTAAAATCACCGCGCCTGCTCATGAAGAATGTTGGATTTCAATAAAGTTGACACTTAAAAGGTAAGACCAAAGATGCATTGGGAACAACATATCCGTCTTCACCCTTAGCTAGCTGGAGTTCCATCGTGCATATTATTATCATGATGATGATTATCATTATCATTATTGTTATCATCATCATCATCATCATCATCATCACCATCATCATCATCATTCATCTTTATTATTAAGCTTATTATATTGTTATTATTATTACTATTATTATTATCATACAGTTCCTAACCCTTGCTTAGAGACGAAGCTTTGAGAGCTTTACAATCCACTCTGACGTTTATGTGACGGGCTGCCTACCTGGGTAGAGCCGACTGAACCTGCCTGCTGACGTTACTCATTTGTTTCTCGCGTCACTCAGTCGAGTGCCAGTCGCTCAGAGTTTTCGCTCATTTCTTCGATATTTGCGAAGCATGCATGCTGTGCATATAGGTATCACCCATACCAACGGCTAACTTAGTCTTTTCTTTTGGAAGTTGAAGATGGGATATTACGCGTGTGCAAGAACTTGCCTGTGCGCTCATGCACGGAATCTCAATTAATTGATAGTCTCATTCGAAGGACTTATCGGGAAATGGAGTCAGAACCAAGGTTAACTCCGAGGGTAATATCCCACTGTACTAAAACGGCCCGGCGGAGATTCGAACCCGCAACCCCGGGATCACTAGAATCACGAGTCCGGCATCGTTGGTGGTGTTCATGTTGATCTGACTGATGCTGTGTCTGTCAATTGTTCATTGGTTGTGGTTGGCTGGCGCGCGCGCGCGCGCACACACACACACACACACACACACACACACACACACACACACACACTACATGCAGGCAGTAGATCAACCTTCCTGAACAGCTGATAACAAAATGCTAACCTACGTAGTTTACCTAGGAGGGCAGCAAAGCCCACAAAACATTCTGTCAAGCAGGAAATGCTTTATGACCTGCGTGAGCGAATAGGACTCCGACAAAGGGGAATGGCGGAACAACCATGCGTTACCATCGATATCTTTGGTCAAGCAAAGTCTCATGCATATAATGTCTTTGAGAAATCCCAGCGACATTATACGATAACTCTCTTAGCCATTAAAGTCTACAACAGCACTGGGGAAAAGGTCAGACCTCCGCTGATTTCGAACAAATCTTCGATCCCGCCCTGTAAGTCAGTTCGTGGGTGACAACGATAACATTTTCCTGTCAAGGGAAGTAATGTCCTGGTACGGACAGGAAGAGTTACTTCCCATGCCCATTCTTCGACAGGACGTGGAAAATATGAAATACCAACGTTTGAATTACAGGCAATTTGAGAAAATCCATGGATATATGAATCATGATTTCGTAGACAATTTAAGTACTATGTTCAGCATAAGATTTACCATAGATCATGAACCCGCCCTTTGAGTAAGTTCTGTCGCATGGATCTGTACCAAAACTGTAACAAAAATTCTCCTTAGGCTTCAGTGCAATGTTATATCACGTTTCCTGGAAATCAGCACCGTGGCTTTTTCGTGATAAAATTTGTCATGAATTTGCTGAACAATTTTGTATTCGCGACAAAAAAAAAAAAATCAATGATCTGTCCTTGTGCCAGTTCCCAGCCCTAGGACCAAGTTTGATTACAAATGCTTCCGTAATTTTTTTCTAAAAATTTTGCTGGAAGAAAAAAAACACACAAACAAAAAAAAAGAAACACACTGAAACAACAAAACAACAACAACAACAACAACAAAGTAAGACAGCCAACGGGCACACGTGGTTACATAACTTGTTCAGCAGATGGTTTCAACTGGGTTGACTGCAGGCGGAAATTGGAACTCAAAAGTGAAAAGCAAATTACTGAGCCGCCTAATGAAATTTTGAGATTTATTTGTTCCAACGTTTGGTGGCTCAGTCATTCTATTTTTGCTTTTATTCTTCCGCAGAACTATGAATTCCAACATAAAGCTAAGGTGAGTCTGAAAATACCTAAAAATGGCCAAACACTAACGACATTTTTGAAGTTTCACAAAATGAAGCAAAGCTTAACAGTAAACTTTCAATGTCGTGTCTAATCAAAACAGCTGACGCACAATTGTCATAAATTCATAGATAATTCAACAAATTAACATTAAAGCCACATGCAAGAATAAAACTACTTTAAAGAGAGTGAATTCTCTCTTACCACACGCTCGAATTCTGCAAAGCTTAACTAAGTACCTAAAAAATGGTAATAATGAACATAATCACAAATACAATACCACACAAATTTGTAACAATGCAGATCATCACAAACCACGCTACAAACACAACAAAGCCTATTTTGCTGTGAAATCACGTCATTAAAATCAGCGAGCTTGCAAGAGCTTTTTGAAGCATTTTACAGCTATTAAACATTTTGCACTCAGGGTTACTTGTTTCTTTTTGTTTTAATATAGTCCACCTGTAGTAGCGAACAATACCAACAACACATGCCAGAAAACCAAAACATCTGAATACCGACTTCACATGGCATTTTAGCAATGTATAAATGTGTATATATACATATTCACACATGAATACTAACATGAGAGTGACACATTCTTTGATAGTCTGTATTATGCATTCGAAAGCATGGTAAAACATTATCCTCAGATATGATTAGCACAACAGGTCAGAAAAAAAAAAAACTGAATTAGCACAGTAAATCATCCTGCAAATACGTCACAAGCACAAGAGAAAAAAAAAAAAAAACGAAAAAAAAAACAACGACAGATAAGAAGAAAGAAAGAGAGATAGGCAGAAAGAAAGAAGAAAGAAAGAATGAAGGGAAGGAAAAAAAAGGCAGAAAGAAAGAAAGACACAAAAAGATAGAAAGAAAGAAAGTAAGAGAGAAAGAAAGAAAGGAAGAGAAAGAAGACAGAAAAATTGGGGGCAGGCGGACACCACCAAGAATGAAGTGAATATCTTGAGATCAACAAACCATTGGAAAGTTTAATACCTCGTTTATGTGACTTCTCAAAAAATATTGCAATAACAGCAGATGCAGCAAATGCATCGCTGCCATGTAGGCCTGCTCTGCTTGTCAGAAGGTGATAATGCTGATTCGCACAGAACATGGTGAAACAACAGCAACAACAACTTTTAACGAAAGTCATTATAACACTATTTCAAGATCAACACGGTAAGAATGATATGCATAGACATTTTTGTATCACTCCATAATTGCTTAAAAGAAGAAAGAATGAAAGAAGTGAAGAAAAAGAGAGAATGAGATCAACATATATGAAAAATGTTAACAAAAGATAACACCTATTGATATGGTCCGAGAAGGCTGTTAACAATCACAGACATAATAATTACATCATAGTACTAACGAAGAATCATAATGCTGAATTGCGCCGAACAACGTGCTACGATAACCTCCCCTTACCCCCCCCCCTTACCCCCCCCCCCCCCCCCCCCCCCCCCACACCATACAACTCCCCCCCCCCCTCCATCCCACCATCACTTCCACCCAGAAAACAGCACGAACAAAAAGACGCCTCACTTAAAGACTTTTTAACAGTACTTCAAACGGAGAATAAAAGAGATGACCAGTGACAGCAAACGTAAGAGCATACATGTAGGACAATAACCGACAGTTTCCGTAATGAGAAAACTGCATGACCAGAACTCCAAACGAATGCTACTTATCAGAGTTGTGGGCGTGCCATTATCTCAGTACGGGAGCAAGAGTTACCCTAGTTGCCCCTCATTCAATGGTTACAATGAAGAGCATCACACTATGATGTCAAAATTAGTAGGACGCCCTGCAAACTACGTGTACTCATACGAAGCGTGAGCCATGAGCTTAGCTAACAGCATGCCATAAGGTCAGGGATAAAGACAGTGGGAGGGGAGGGGCGGAGAGAGCTGGAGGGTGTGTGTGTGTGTGTGTGTGTGTGTGTGTGTGTGTGTGTGTGTCTGGGAGTCTAAGACTTCAAGCAATGATTAAAATGAACCGCTGAGGAAGGAGAGGACGAAAGGGGAGTACGTAGGAAGCGGAAGTAAGGGTAATGATGAGAAGGACCAGTGGATTTGCAGAAACATCGCAACAGCAGAGAGAGAGAGAGAGAGAGAGCAAAAAGGATGTCTGAGAGAGAGAGAGAGAGAGAGAGAGAGAGAGAGAGAGCGAGAGAGAGAGAGAGAGAGAGAGAGAGAGAGCAAAAAAGGATGTCTGGGTACTGATGATGCAGAAAGCAGTTTAGATCTGCATGAGCGGAAAGTACATCCACAAAGTGCAGAGCCAAAACATACACATAACCGGGCGAGTTTGTCATTTAAATCCGTTGCCTCTCAGAGAGACTGGGAGAGGGCAGGTGGGGGGGGGGGGGGATCAAATATGATGTGACGGGGATGTGGAGGGAGGGCGGGATGTTGGTGGTTATGAGGATCCTGAATCCTAGCAGCACCTATCTCTACAACCAATTATCCCCCTTTGCCGACCATCACAATCCAAGTCCAGACCTGTTTGTCATTATTCTTGGCCTGGAACTCAACATCATCCTCCTCGTCCTCCTCCTCCTCCTTGTCATCGTCATCGTCATCATCGCAGCTGGCGTCGTCGTGATCATCATTGTCCCATCGTCTTCAACCAGTTAGACTCTTCCACCCTTCTCTTCTCGTCTTCCAGGTCTTCGAGGTCAGCATCATGAAAAACAAACCTCTGCGTGCCCTTTCCCTGGCACCACACACAAACCGTCCTCCCCTTTCTTCATCTCCCACGGCCACATCCAGCCCCCTCCCTCCCCTCTCCCAGCAGATCCACCATCCTCATCACCGATTCTAGTCCTGACGCTTCTTCCCGTAGGCGCCCATACGAATGCAGCAGCAGCAGCAGAATTTCTCCGCGAGGGAGAGGTCCGTGGTGAGCTTGGGGGCCGTCTGCTTGCGGGTGAAGCTGAGGAAGACCTGCTCCAGGGGTGGTCTGGTGCACTGAGTAGTCCTCCACGTACAGCTCCTGCTTGGCCCGCTCCATCAGGCTGAAGACGTCCGCCACGTGCGCCGCCTCGTCGGGCACCTGAATCCAAGGTCGGTAAAAATACGGTAAAGGTGAGGGTGAGGGCGTGGTGACGGCGATGATAAGGTGATGGCGATAATTATCGTGATGGGGATGTAATTGACGAGCAGCAGCAGCAGCAGCAGCAGCAGCAGCAGTAACAGCAATAGCAGTAACAGCAGCAGCAGCAGCAGAAGCAGCAGCAGCAGCAGCAGCAGCAGCAGCAGCAACAGCAACAATAATCACCTAATCTAATATCATCATCATCATGATCATCATCATCATCATCATCATCATCATCATCATCATCATCATCACCCTCATCCTCATCATCATCATCATCATCATCATCGCCATCATAAGAATACTCCCATTACAACTTTTACTGCTTCTGCCACTAACACTACTAACAATAACAGGAGGATAAATGTTAAGAACGTAAGAAATTAAGCAGAAGATGAACAAGGAGGATTAATGCGAAATGAGAGAGGAAGGAAAGAGTGTGAGAGAATAGAAGAAGAAGAAGAAGAAGAAGAAGAAGAAGGAGACGACGACGACGACGACGACGAAGAAGAAGAAGAAGAAGACAACAACACAACAACAAACAAGAGAGCAGTTGAATAATTCAAAAGAAGGAGGCAAAGAAGAGCAGAAGAAAAAGGAAACCAGAGGGGAAGACGACGGGCAAGAAGAAGAAGAAGAAGAAGAAGAAGAAGAAGAAGAAGAAGAAGAAAACAGAAAGAAGAAGAAGAAGAAGAACAAGAACAAGAAGAACAGAAGAAGAACAACAACAACAACAACAACAACACAACAACAACAACAAGAGCAAGGAAAACAAGGAGAACAAGAAGAAGAAGAACAAGGACAAGATGAAGAGGCAAAAAAGGGACCCCTCCTAACAGTCTTCAAGCCATAAGAACATCACCAGCTCAGCACAGTTCAACCTGTCCCCTGTACCTGGAAATGCACGAAGCCTTGCATGTCATCGAAGATAGTGGCTCCACTGAAGTTCGCCTGAACGACCTCGACCACCGGTCGATGAGAGGCCAGGAGGCCGTCCTCCTTCAGGCCCATCTTGACCACCAGGGTGTAGCCCTGCCCAAACTGTTCTTCAGGTGCTGAGGGCTGCCCAGACACTTGAAGTTCCCGTTGACCATGATGGCCAATCGCGTGCACAAGGCGTCACATTCCTCCATGCTGTTGGAGAAAGGACGGTAAACAGACACAAGATGTTTGTTTGTTTTTTTTTAATTATAGTGTGGGTGTAAAAAGATACAAATCTTAAAAAAAAAAAAAAGAGTTTTATGTTGTAAATCCGCAAAACATGAACAAACGAAT
>JADBJO010008048.1:58403-73403 GCA_016801955.1 Conus betulinus | reverse complement strand
CGAGGGGACCCCATCAGGGTTGTCCCCGTGTCAAAGGCAGTTCCTTCTTCAATAACCAGGCTTATAAGCTCCACTCCAAAAAAAAAAAAAAAAAAAAAGGGGGGGGGGGGGGGGGGGGGGGGGGGGGGGGGGGGGGAAAGAAGAAAAAGAGAAAGGAAGAAAAGAAAAAAGAAAAAGAAAAAGATGCACCTCTTCCCCTCCCTCCTCAAGAACCACAAAAAACTCCCCTCTTCAAGCCCATGACTTCTACGCGTTTTCTTTCTTCCACCACCACATCTCTCTAACCATTTTACCTCAATTCTATTTACCCTCTTCTATGCTCCACCCACGGTTTCGTTCTCTATGCATACAAGTCAGAAGACAGGGCAATGCTTCAATCCTCTTTACTGCTGGCTAATTCACGACAGACTCCTGTTTACAAGGAACTGTAATCAGTTCACATGCATACAAGCATGTTGTTCTGGGTGCCGGAATAGCTCAATGGTAAAGCGCTGGACTCGTAATCTTGGTGATCCTGGGGTTCTGAAATTCGAATCTTCGCCGGGTCGTTTCGGTACAGTGGGATTTTTTTCTCGGAGGAGTTAACATTGGTTCTGACTCCATTTCCCATATAGTCCTTCGAATGAGATTAGAAACCGAGGTTCCGTGTGTGAATGCACGCATAACATCTTGCACACACATAAAATCCCATCACCAACTTTCGGAAGAGAAGGCCAGTTTGGCCGTTGGTATGGATGACAGTTACACATAGCATGCACCCTGCGTGAGAAATGGGAAGAATGTAGGAAGAAGGAAATCGAGTGAACGATATTGACTGGATGACACGGAAAACGACTGAATGAAGCGCCAGCTGGCAGCTCTTCAGTCGGCACTAACCAGGTAGACAGCCCGTTGTGTAAACGAGTGTGGATAGTAAAGCGCTTACAGCTTGGTCTCTTACCCGAGCGTAGGCGCTCTATATAAGTGTTCATGATCATAATACCAATTCTGGTGCTACTGTCAGCAGACTGATGAAAGATAACACATTACACACGTCGCACCCACCTCTCTCTCCTTCACCAGGAAGAAGACGAAGCTGGAGGTCAGGAAGGCCATGCCGAAGGAGATGCAGAAGCCGGTCAGGAACCCCTGGGTGGCATTGGCGTTGGTGGAGTCTTCGGCGGCCGCGTCCTCCCCTTGGGCAGCGGCTCCATGGAGGCGGTCAGGGAGTAGCCGCTGCCCAGCAGGTCCTTGGCCAAGCCGTGCAGAACGGCCACGATGGAGAGATGGGCAGGGCGTGGAAGGGTTGACCGTTGTAGAAGGCGGTGGCTTTTAAGGTGTTAGCCCCCTGTGGGTGGGTCGAACTGGGCTCCTATGATCACCTGGAAAGGAGACAGTGGGGTGGGGTGGGGGTGGGGGTGGGGTGGTGGGGGGGTGGGGAGGGATGGGGGCGTTGAGGGTTATGTGGGGGTTGAGGTGGTGGTGGTGATGTGGTGGTGGTGGTGGTGGTGATGATGGTGGTGGGTGGTGGTGGTGTTGGTGGTGGTGGTGGTGGTGGTGGTGAGGTGGTGGTGGTGGTAGTTGGTGGTGGTGGTGGTAGTGGTGGTGGTGGTGGTGGTGGTGGTGGTGGTGGTGGTGGTGATGGTGGTGGTGGTGGTGGTGGTGGTGGTGGTGGTGGTGGTGGTAGTGGAGGTGGAGGAGGGTCATCGGCAATGCATGTGTGAATGGAACGGTCTGCGAGTCTTCTTGCCCTGTAAAATAGGAAGAAGTGCAAAAGGCACTTCCACAAAATGCATCACATGCGATGTATGTTTTTGGTTTGTATGCATTTTTAAAGTATAAGCCCCCCTCCCCCCTCTCCCATGTCACGTGACAACAACAATCATAACGTTTCATTCTTCCAAAAAGGTCGAAACGCGTCGTGTTTGTCTTTTAATTTGTTTGTTTCTTTCGTTTGGTGGTATAGTAATTCTTCCTTTAAGTTCATGCCATTCTTTAGTCATACAGCGGGTACATAAGGAACATATTGTGTGGTCAGCCGGTAGGAGATCGCTTCTCCTTGGAGATCCAAATGAAGGTTGTTGTTCAAAGGAGCATGCTCACACAAGTCCTCATAACACATACACACGCATACAGATGCACATGCACGCGCGCGCACACACGCACATGCACGTATATACTGCATACACTACCCTTCTCCCCCACCCCATATACACACTCTCACACTCACACACACACACACACACACACACACACACACACACACACACACACACACACGCCATGTGCAATTATGACAGTGACACAGACAGTATTAGGTAGGTACCCAAAGTCTGACCAGCGCCTTTGCAGACATGTGCTAGGCCGTGTCCATAAGACCCTCGTCATGAATATTTTCATTTAGTCATCAATTCATCCATCCATCAGCTGTAAATCCTGCGCAGTATGGTCTCGAAGCATAGCAGATGTGGTGTAGCGTATATTATGACCAGTGACACCTTGATGACACTGACACTGAAAGTTTACACACAAGGTGCCGTCAACAAGTTATACAAGTCTTAGTGCCGTCAAGTTCATACAAGTCTTAGGTGCCGTCACAAGTCATACAAGTCTTAGTACCGCAACAAGTTCATACAAGTCTTAGGTACCGTCAACAAGTTCACACAAGTCTTAGGTACCGTCAACAAGTTCATACAAGTCTAGGTACCGTCAACAAGTTCATACAAGTCTTAGGTACCGTCAACAAGTTCATACAAGTCTTAGGTACCGTCAACAAGTTCACACAAGTCTTAGGTACCGTCAGCAAGTTCACACAAGTCTTAGGTACCGTCAACAAGTTCACACAAGTCTTAGGTACCGTCAACAAGTTCACACAAGTCTTAGGTGCCGTCAGCAAGTTCATACAAGTCTTAGGTACCGTCAACAAGTTCCCACAAGTTTAGGTGCCGTCAGCAAGTTCACACAAGTCTTAGGTGCCGTCAACAAGTTCCCACAAGTTAGGTGCCGTCAACAAGTTCTAACAAGTCTTAGGTACCGTCAACAAGTTCACACAAGTCTTAGGTGCCGTCAATGCCGGTGAGACTGACAATGCTTGGGTTATGATACAGGAGAGCTCACCACTATGACTGAACAGGCGATATGATTAATTCTGTGCTCAAGACAGTGTCTGGTGGTTCCTTATACTGCAAGTGAAGAGTTTCACTTGAACATATTCACACCTTTTCATCACCATCTTCGTTCCCTACCACCAGCTAGTTTGTCTTTTTGTTTAGAACTGTCTTTGGCCAGTTCATCGTCTTACCGTTAGAGGACTTGTATGCATGTACTAGTTTTCCGCCTTCTGTTCATTTTGTTCAATAGAAATATATTTCCTATTTTACTGTTTCTTTTTGTTTTTGCGTTTGCACGTATGAAGTATCTGTGTCTATTTGACATCATGGAGAGAGAGATACAGACAGACAGACAAACAGACAGACAGAACAATTAGGAACCACCAAACGAAATACACAGACAGACCGATAGACTAACTGTCAAAGAAGTAGACAAGCAGGCAGACATATACACACAACATGAAAATAAATGGATGGATAAATTCATAGGTCCATAGGAGTACGGATGGAAAGACGGAAAAAAAAACGGATAGACAGATACATCAACAGACAGATACAGATTAACAGACAGATACATCGACAGACAGATACAGATTAACAGACAGATACATCGACAGACAGATACAGATTAACGACATGCAGCAACATCCAAACCCGAGAGGTACGCTCTTTCACACACAAACACAGACAGTTCCAGACACAGACAGACAGACAGACAGACAGAGACACAGACAGACTGTCAGGAACAGTGCCCAAGTTTCTGGTGGTTTGATGTGTGTTTATGAACGTCGACGGAGAACATAGATCATTCACGCATGCCTTTGAAAATGGATGGAATTTATAGTCTTGTTTACTCTCTGGTACCCAGGCCCACCTCTTCGAGGAAACTTGTACGGCTTGTACGCTTTGAATGCAGTGAGCAAACGACGCGAAGTGGTTGGTTTCTCAGCTGCAGGATGATCAGTTCAATCAAAGGACAGACTGGTAGATGGCGTCGTAGATGGAGACATTTGCCAAGGCGGATGCCTCATGTTTTTTTTTTTTTTAATTTATTTTCTTTTAATGATACAAAAGGTGTCAGTGATAAACACAAAGATAAAATAAAGGCTACAACTGGCCTGTGATACGCTTAGCAAAGCTCCAGGTAAGACGTGGTGAAAAGAAAATAAACAGAAAAAAAAAAAAAAAAAAAAAAAAAAACCGAAAACGAATTCATTCCAAATGATATTTCTAAGTGATTTTTCACAAAACCATTGATCTATTTTTCTTTTCATTTTATTTCCCCCCGAAGAGATTGGGGACTTGCAAGTGTTTTTTTTTTTTTTTTTTTTTCTTTTTTTCTTTTCTTTTTTTTTTTTTTTTAAACTGAGAGTGGCAGAGGCACAGTTTGTTTGTATTGTGTACGTCAACGGGACGTCGCGGAGATATAACAACAACTTTTTGTGTCGTGCTGAGGCGAAAAGCAGGAAGGAAAACTGCGTTCTAGGTCTGTGAGCACCCCGGGCGTTTTGTTTGCCAAAACAGATATCTCTGTGGCCAACTGTTTGAGGCCAGTATCTAAAAAAGAACGGGTATCTTGAAGTCTGTGAGGGCCCGGTCATTTTTTTTTCTTTTTTTTTTTCAAAATTGAAACATGCATATGTGATTATGTGGAAGCATGGTGAAACGTGTTTAAAGCCAATTATGTTGAAATTTAGTTGGTCATTAAAAGAGAGACATCTCTTCCGTTTGTATGACTGGTTGTGTGTGCGTGTGTGTGTGTGTGTGTGTGTGTGTGTGTGTGTGTGTGTGTGTGTGTGTGTGTGTGTGTGTGTGTGTGAGTGTGTGTGAGTGTGTGTGTGTGTGTGTGTGTGTGTGTGTGTGTGTGTGTGTGTGTGTGTGTGTGTGTGTGTGTGTGACGTGAGAAGTTGCACGAGCGACAGTGTGTGTGTGTGTCTGTGTGTGTGTGTGTGTGTGTGTGTGTGAAGTGGGTGTGACTGTGTGTGTGTGTGAAACGTTGCACGAGCGAGAGTCTGACATAGACAGACTACATATAGACAGACGCAACGACAGGGTGACAGACAGACAGTTCTCCACCTCTTTGTTGTAGACGGAAGTGGACAGACTGCTTGCCAAGGACAGGAGGTACACGCTCATGTTGGTCCACACACAGGCTACATCCACTTCACGCAACGTCTGGGTGGCTAGAGTGCCTGCAGTCCCATTGGAGGGTCCAGGTAAGCATCACCACGACAACACACACACACACACACACACACACACACACACACACACACACACACACACACGGGAGAGAGAGAGAGAGAGAGAGAGAGAGAGAGAGAGAGAGAGGAGAGAGAGAGAGAGAGAGAGAGAGAGAGAGAGAGAGAGAGAGAGAGAGAAGGAGAGGAGAAGAAGAAGAAAGAAGAAGAAGAAGAAGAAGAAGAAGAAGAAAGAAAGAAGAAGAAGAAAAAGATGAAGAAAAGATGAAAGAAAGAAAGAAAGAAAGAAAGTAAAGTAAAGAAAGAAAGAAAGAAAGAAAACCCTGTGGAACCAGTACAAAGATGCAATGTAGCAATACTGGCATTCTTATCATCGTCAACGGTTATACAACAAACTTCATAACTTCATTTTTCAGCCCTTATTCCATAACTTCAGCAAGTTTTGTTATAACCGAATTCGTACAGTTCTAGCGTAATTCTACATCACGGATGCACGACAAACTTAAACACTTTCTTTTTTTTGGGGGTGGGGGTGGGGGTGGGGTGGGGGGGTGGGGGGGGGGGGGGATAGGGGATGGGTGTTTTATCTGTTCACAGTTTCGTTTCAATCAGTAGTTTTTACGTCAACTTGTTGACAGAAAGATCGACAAGCAAACCAGTGGAGCTGGGTGAAAATCGTAACCTCCCTTGTCGGACGTGATAAAAAGATGAGCTGAATAATAACCTGCATATTCGGTAGCGGCGCTTTCTGTGCTCGGGGTAGGGCTGCTGCCATTGCTGTAAGCCACGTAGGTGGTGTCAAAGTCTGATAGATCTCCAGAACCGTTTCCTCTCTCCTGCCAGCACAGGGAATGGCATGGAAAGCGCGAAAGCACGAACACACACACACACACACACACACACACACACACACACACACACACACACACACACACACACACACACACACACAGACACACACACACACGCGCGCGCGCACGCACACGCACGCACACACACACACACACACGCACACACACGCACACGCACGCATGCACACACACACACATCTGCGCGCGCACACACACACACACACACACACACACACACACACACACACACACACACGCACGCACGCACGCACGCACGCACGCACGCACATACACACATGCGAACACACACATACACACACACACACACGCGCACACACACACACACACGCACGTACGCACGCACACACACATGCACGCACACACACACAAACACACACGCACACGCGCACGCGCGAGCGCACGCATGCACTCACGAACGCACGCATACACACACATACGCACGCACACACACAAACGCATGAACACAAGCAAAACACACACACACACACACACACACACACACACACACACACACACACACACACACACACACACACACGAAGAGTACAGCAACAGGAAGAAAACAAAAATAGAAAAAAAAGTAAATCAATAATGATGTGAACGAGCGAGCGAGCGCGCACGCGCGCGCGCGCGCGCTTGTGTGTGTATGTGTGCGTGCGTGCGTGCGTGCGTGCGTGCGTGCGTGTGTGTGTGTGTGTGTGTGTGTGTGTGTGTGTGTGTGTGTGTGTGAACACACCCCAAACCGACACGTAGTTTATTCCAAACAGTATCCATTAGCAGAAGGAGGATGATGAAGACGACTGGGAGAACAATGGTAATGACAATGACAGTGATAATGATGACAATGGCAGGACTGCTGGCGTTGGTATTGCTGCAGCTGTAGCTGTCACTACTGCGACTACTGTTGCTGTTGCAGCTGCTCATACTGCTGCTGCTGCTACCGGTACTACCACCTATATCACTGCTACTTTTTCTGTTGCTGCTGTTGCTTCTGCTTCTACTGCTATTGCTGCAGCTGCTGCTGCTATTGCTGCTGCTGATACTGCTGCCGTTTTCCGTTGCTGCTGCTTCTGCTGCTTTTGTTACTACTTACTGCTGCTACTGCTGCTACTGCTACTGCTGCTGCTGCTACTGCTATTACTACTACCACTACTGCTACTGCTGTTCCTGCCACTATAACTACTACTGCAGCTATTGCTTCCACTGCCACTGGTGCTACCAGTGCTACCGCCACTGCTGCAGCCTCTGCTGCGAACTATTACTCCCCACAGTGGTACCTTTTTAATACCGTCTTGTGGAATCTTTGACATAATGGGTTTCTGGTGAATGAGTATGAAAAGCCTGAGCCGGGACCGAAATCAATGTGGGTCATATCAGAATAAAAATGTTCCAAAAATATTTTTTTTTTAAATGCCATGTGGGAGTAGCTGGGGATCTGACAGCTGATGCTATGACAGCCTCGCCTAGCAGTCGGTGTGGCGGGACAAAGCCCCTAAGTGAGGCGATTGCAGGCGGAAAAATTTAAAAAAAGAAGTTGAGACTTAATATGGACCAAAAACTCTTTAAAAAAAGAGACAAAGTTCAAAAAAATCTTTGGCCGAATGGACCAGGTTCTTTACTGAGAGACAAAGTTCAAAGATCTCTTTGCCGAATGGCCGTAGTTCGGTAAGCTGTTAAGAGGTGTATCGTATCTAAGGCACGGCATATTGGAATGCGGTGCCCATTCCTCTCCCTCGGCCGCCTTTCCGAATTCGACAAAGATAACTAATTGCTCGTTCTTCATTTTTGGGTGTCCTGAATATTGTTCACCTTGCCTTGCCTGAAGAAGACCTTGAGGTCGAAACGCGCCGTGTTTTGTCTTGTGATTTTCAATTGTCCACGTCGTTCGGCTGAGTCATCATAAATAGTTATAACACTATGCGACTACTTACTACCTTATGACAAGTTGTCGGTCATTGGGTCAACGTATCTTCCCGCCCCTGGACTCCTTTTCAAAAAAAAAAAGACTGAGACTTAATACGGGACCAGGCTCTTCACTGACAGTAACGACCGAGCCGCCCCAGAAGGAGAGGAGACCCAAGAGCTCACCCGAAGTCCGAGTCGATGGAGAGGGCCAGGATGGTGAAGATGACCGGGAGAAGGAGCTGGACGATGGAGATGATGATTCGATGACGCCAACTCAGCAGGATCTTCTTGACGAACATGCCGTAGAACTGCGACCACCGCAGCTTCAGGCCTGTCATCTTGCTGTAGTTCTGGTTGAAGGCTGCTCGGAACACACAGGACATCTCCATGTCAGATTCGTAAGCTTGGTGGTGACCGATGGAATCTTCGTGTGTTATTTGAGTGAATGCATTTGGAGGGGGGAATATAAGAAAAGCTCCGACTTCTCCGCTTTTTTTTTTTTTTAAACTGAAATTCATCTTAATGTGGCTTTTCTTAAAGATTTCTTAGATACGGCAAGGCAAGTACAGTCACCGACACTTATTACACAAAATGTAGGATAAGAGATATTTTAGAAAGAAGATGAGAGACATCTTTGACTTCATGTAACAGGGGACAAACTACTGTAGCAATGTTTTTCACAGTAATTGTGAAGACGACATAAACATCAGTTTAACCTTTAAGTTCCAACAATAGATGTTTAAAGGGCCTATGTGATTTTTTTTCCATTTAGGTCTTTGTTTTAATGGATGAATAATAGAATGCATTCACAATGGACCAGTTGCGGTGTTCCCAAAGAACTCTATACACAAAAGGCATTCAACGCCTATCTTGCGCTGAAGTGAATGTAGAGAAGTGATTGCTCGTTCATTTTCGTTGTCCTAATTGCTTTGTTTCTTGCCTGAAGAAGACCTAAGAGCTCGAAACGCGTCATGTTTTTGTCTTGTGATTCGTTTGTTCACGTTTTTTTTTTTTTTCGATTCAATAACATTTATTCAAAATTTACATACACGAAGTTTAAAGATCTCTTGGCCGCAGGGCAGTACGCTGTTCTGAGGTTTGCCGTATCTGAAACATGACATCATGGAATGCGGTGCCCATCCCTCTCCCTCGGCTGCCTTAATCTTCCTAGAGACTGAATCAGGCCCCCTTTACTGCTGGTTTACAGAGATTTTCGTGCCGTGAAAAATCCGAGCAATGAGTAGTTCGAACATGTTTGATTGCCTGAAAGCAAGGGTTAGGTGTGGCTGAGATTTCGCAGAATACATAATTTGTACAAAAGGTGTGAGTCAAGGAGATTCATGCAGTCCTGTATTGTTTTCCTTATTTTTCAACGAATTGGCACCAGAAGTAATTGAGAAGGGAAGACATGGTGCAAAACGATCTGCAGATATAGGTGAATTATTCATTTTCTTATTAGCAGAGGTTATAGTTTTGTGAACGGAAACCCAAAAGATCTTCAGACCCAGGTGAACGATTTATATAAAACGGCATCTAGGCTCCACCTTAAGGTAAATATGACAAAGAGCAATATTGCTGCATTCACTGAAGGAGGTTACCTCGCAGCAATGTAGGGAGAGAGATGGCCTTTTTTTTTTGAGGGGATCGAATGGTTGTTGTTAACTGTTACAGATAAATTCGTATCTATTTTTCTACCTGACTGAATTTTGTGGCTGTTTGTAAAGATCTCACGAGTAGTGCCAGAAATGCCATTTTAAAAAAATGCATCGATTTGTACATACCTAAAAATAATAATGCTCTTAAAGTATTATTATAACATTTTCATATTCAGCTGAAACCCATTGCTCTCAATAGCGCTGAACTATGGGGATTGGATGCTGCCGCTGTTCACATTGAAAAGGCAAAGCTCATTTTTATGCCCTGAAATACCTAATGATTTAGATAACGGAGATACCAGACATTATCCTATTTACATAATTCACGTGTGCCATGTATTAGATACTGGCTAAATTTATCACGGATAAAGGTCACCTTTGAAAGGTTATGAAACATTTTATTGATTAGATTCACATGGTAAAACCGCATGGGCTGCAGGTCTTTGTGAGATCTTATTTCTAAATGACTTTGGATTTGTATGGCAGAAGTAGGGTGTAACATGTGAATAGTTTAAAGTATAGTATACCGTCAAGGACTCACTGATAACAGATGGCAAAACTGGCATGACCATATTCAGGAAAATGATTGATTTTCATGGTACAGAACGAAAATCATCGAATAATTGCGAAATATATCTTTTACTTGATATTGACAAATGCATTAAACATTACATGACGAAGTTCAGATTTGGTGTTCAGGTATAGCGGTGCATCATCAATTGCATAATGCAGTTTCTGACCGCACTTTGATATGCCCGCAAGATAAAAAGGCATACGATGACGAAATACACGTTTTTTTTTTTTTTTTGTTCTTCGGCCCTCCTCTCAATGACCTATGACAGGAATATGTTCTAACTAAATACTATGCAATTTCATGTCAGTTTTGTGTGTCTCTACTACTATGACAAATGAAAATCAAAATATTGTGAGGAATTTGCGCATATATTGATTTTGTATAAAGCCTTTAAGAGGCGAGCTGCTGTGTTTAGCTAATAATAAAAATGCACTGAAACGCCGATGTTGTGGGAATACTGCTATCCTTTTAGTGAAGTTGATACGTGAGTCAGTAGCTTGCGCTTAATGCACTTGTGTAAGAGATTGAGTAGATTGTACTTCCCGCATGTTGTTGTTGTTGTTGTTGTTACATTTACATATGCTGTACTTTTTAATGTAATCCCGTTTTATAACGGGCTGTGGCCTACCCTGAATTCCATCCCTCTCTGTCTCTCTCTCTGTGTCTCTCAGTGTGTATCTGTGCCTGTATCAGTGTGTGCATATATGCGTGTGCGCGTGTGTGTGTGCGTGTGTGCGTGTGTGTGTGTGTGTGTGTGTGTGTGTGTGTGTGTGTGTGTGTGTGTGTGTGTGTGTCCATCCTCCCCTCCCCCTCTCTCTCTCTCTACCCTTGCGTGTACGTGCGGGTTGAATTTAAACCCACGCAGACCCGTGCGCCAAAAGACTACAACCATCACCATCCATCAAGCGCTTAACAAACTAAACATCTTCTCACCCAGAATGTTCTCAGACTCCGAGCTCTGCGCCTTGTCGCCCTTTCTGCCATTGCTGGAGCTGCCCACGAGCTTCTCGTCCTCCGTGCTGAAGGCCTGGTTGGTGAATCCGTCTCTGGTGTTCGGTCTTTTGGCTGAGCCGGGTCGAACTGTTCCGATCGTCGCGATGTCATCGTCTGCGTGTTCGCCCACCCTGGAAAAGTGACGGAATTGGTTATCAGCGAAAAGGGGTGGTGGTGGGGAGGGGGAGGGGAGGTTTTTGAGCGGATGGGAGGGCAAGGAGAAGGGGAGAGGGGTGTGGAAGAACGAAGTTTTTGTTATTTTTAAAAATATATATTTGAACGGGTGGTTTAAACGCTAACAGTTATGAAGAGAGCACAACACAATTTCAAGAAGGAGAAGCAGAAGAAGAAAAAAGAAGAAGAGAAGGAGAAAGAGATGGTTGTGGTGGTGGTGGTGGTGGAGGAGGAGGAGGAGGAGGAGGAGAAGGAGGAGGAGGAGGAGGAGGAGAGGAGAAGAAGAAGGAGGAGGAGGAGGAGGAGGAGGAGGAGGAGGAGGAGGGATGGAGCTGGAGGAGGAGGACGAGGAGGAGGAGGAGGAGGAGAAGGAGGAGGAGGAGGAGGAGGAGGACGAGGGGGAGGAGGAGGAGGAGGAGGAGGAGGAGGAGAAGAAGAAGAAGAAGAAGAAGAAGAAGAGCAGGTGAAGACGATGACCAAGGAGAAAAACACCAACAACAACAACAACAACAACAACAACAACAACAACAACAACGTTTAGAAAACAAATCAAGATCTTTCAAGCAGAACTCACTTCAGAAACACCTCTTCCATCGTGGTCGCCGACGTGCCGAAGCCCACACAATACCCAAGTCCATCTTCCGCTCCTCCAGGAAGCGGAAGAGGTCGGGAAAGGCGGCGGACTGGTCGTCCGGAAGCAGATACGACACTTCCGCGTTGACTTCCTCCTCGAAGCGCGCGCTGGGAATTCTGGACTGGATGGCGGAAGTCAGCGCCGACACCTGACAACCCGCATCATCTTTGACCGCTACTAGGTGGTATCCAGCGCCTGTGGTTGAGAGGGTTTGGTTAACAGACGGACAGGTAAAACAGTTAGCGCCCAAACTACCCACGCACCTGACAACCCGCATCTTTGACCGCTACCAGGTGGTATCCAGCGCCTGTGGTTGAGAGGGTTTGGTTAACAGACGGACAGGTAAAACAGTTAGCGCCCATACTAAACTACCCACACACCTGACAACCCGCATCTTTGACCACTACCAGGTGGCATACAGCGCCTGTGGTTGAGAGGGTTTGGTTAACAGACGGACAGATAAAACAATTAGCGCCCAAACTACCCACGCACTTGGCAAACCCGCATCTTTGACCGTGGTATCTGGCGCCTGTGGTTGAGAGGGTTTTGGTTAACAGACGGACAGATAAGACAGTTAGCGCCTAAACTACCCACACATGGCAACCCCGCAAACCCGCATCTTCGACCGTGGTATCTGGCGCCTGTGGGTTGAGAGGGTTTGGTTAACAGACGGACAGGTAAGACAGTTAGCGCCCAAACTACCACACACCTGGCAACCCGCATCTTTGACAGCTACTAGGTGATATCTGGCGCCTGTGGTTGAGAGGGTTTGGTTAATAGACGGACAGGGTCAGTCAGTTAGTGCCCGAACTACCTAACCACCCGATTGCCCGAAAAAACAACAACAACAACAACACAACAACACAACAGAACTAGACCTTTGTGGCGTACAAGTGGGAAACGTTCATTTCACTCTGTCCCGTTTTGTGGGGGTTAACAATCAGTCGTGTTGGACTGTGGCAGTGAGGGGCTGACTGAAGAGTCAGCTTTCGAGGCATGGACCTATCGCACTGTTCTCTCTTCCCCTTTTAAGTTACTTTTTTTTTTTTTTTCCCCTCTCTCTAATCCTGATTCCCTATCCCCATCTCTCCCTCCCCCGTGGTTGTTGTCAGAACGAACCCCCTTTGGAGTGGTGTCTCACAGAGACAAGACGTTTACTTTTAAAAAAAAAAAAAGAGAAAAAGAACAAAAGAAAAGGGTTCAAAAGAACATGTAGGGATTGAGCTTGGTCCATTTCTTTTTAAACGCACGCAAGCCGTACGCACACGCACACACACGCACACACAGACACAACAGACAGACCGACAGACAGACACACACATCTTCTCGCTCTCTTCTCTCTCCGCACTCTTCTCTCTCTCTCTCTCCTCTCTCTCCTCCTCTCTCTCCTCTCTCCTCTCTCACACACCGCCTCACACACACACACACCACACACACACACACATACTTACACACACGCACGCCCCCCCCCCCCCCCCCCACACACACACACACGCACACAGACACAGACACACACTCACACACACACACACACACACACACACACACACACACACACACACACACCACCACGCACACACACACACACACACACCACACACACACACACACACACACACACACACACACACACGATGTTATCTATTTAAATTAGTCCAGGATGTGTGTGAATGGGAGAAACATGACAATATTTTGTTTTAAGATTTTCTCTTGGAAAAACACTTATAGAAACGAAAAATTACTACAGCGAGTTTCCTTAGCTTACATTTTCTTCTAAAACACCCCGCATATTTTAACATTCTCTACAACAACAACACAACAACAACAACAACACACAACGACAACAGCAACAAGTTCAGCTTATTCATAATATAAACATGTTCTAATAAGTCAAGCAGTTTTTTTTTTTATCTTATTTTCATTGTATTGGTTTACTGATGACTAGCAGTAACAGAAACATGCTAAAGAATTTTTGTTTGTATCTGTACAAAGTTTTTAAAAGGCGTGGTAACGCTGTTAAAGAATCTGATCTGAATGCTTATATCGAAACATGTGCCTAGGACAGTCTTTCGTTAAAATAATGCTAGAACTCTACTCTCAGTATTTGGATATGCCTCTTATAATCATTGTCAATGTGTCGTTGTATACGGACTCCCCTCACCCCCCCCCCCCCCCCCCCCACCACACACACACACACACACACACGCCTTTCCTCAGAGGGGCCTTTGGCCTATACTGACCAAAACATTTCTCCATTTCTCATTTTTCTTCATTGTGTTTGTGTTAGAATACAGAACGGGGGTAGCGGGTGGGGAAGCAGTCGTAAGATGATTTTCTCAAATCAGAAAGTTTAATTATATTCATTTACCTACCCCCCCCCCACCCCCCCCCCCCCCCCCCCCCCAAACACACCCACCCACACACACACCACCACCACCACCCCCTCGCCTCTCCTCTCCCCACGCCCAGCCTACCTCCACAGTCCTTCACCTTATTCCCCACTCTTACCCAGAGACATAAGAATGGTTCTATTCAGAGCAACCCCCAAACACCACATGCAAAACGTTAGTGCCGAGCTTTGAAAGGGGAAACAACCTTGACGGCTCCTGAACGGTTCCAATAAGAAGCTGGGGTTGTGTCCCATCAAGAGTGGCGCAGTGTCTTGAGAATGTTGTTGTTGCATTTGTTGTTCGTAACGATCAGGACTTTTGATGTTGTTGTTTGTGTTGTTGTTGTTCTTCTTCTTCTTTCTTCTTTTTGTGGTGGTGGATGATGATGATGATGATGATGATGATGATGATGATGATTTCATTTACTGCATTATGATCATTATACAATTAAACATACATTTAGAACACAATTACAATTGTACAGCTGAGGCCACTATCCCCTGTCCGTACTGT
>JADBJO010008048.1:43403-48403 GCA_016801955.1 Conus betulinus | reverse complement strand
AGACCTTAGAGAGAGCAGAGAGGAGAGAGATCTCAGGACGAGAGCATCTTCTCTCCACACTCTCTCTCTCTCTCTCTCTCTCTCTCTCTCTCTCTCTCTCTCTCTCTCTCTCTCTCTCCACCTCTACCCCCATTCCCCTCGCCTACCTAACCCTTTATTTCTCAAACTTTTATCTCCTCCCTCTTCACCCTCCATCCTACCCCACCACCCCCTCCCCCACCACAAACTCCCTCTCACTTTCCCCATCTACCGCCCTCCCTCTTCCCACCCCCCACCCCTACCCCCACAGCACTCTCATGTACTTTCCATCTCTCTCTCGTCTCTACCTACATTCCGACTCCTCCCTCCCTATTTATTTCTCTGCTCTTCTCTCCTCTCTTCTTCACCCTCCATTCTAACACCCCACCCCTCACCCCCTCCCATCACACGCCCCCCCCCACCCGCTCCTTGTCACCTCTCCTCACCACACACACCCCCTATATTTCACAACACTTCATCTACTTTCGATATCTCTGTCCTGCCCACCTCTACCCTGATACCCTCCCTGCCTCTTTATTTCTCCATCCTCATCTCCCCTTCTCTTCACCCTCCATTCTAAGCTCCCCCCACCCACCACCCCCTCACGCCCTCCATCACACTTTCCATCCACCATTCTCCACCCTCACTACACTCACCCCTATCTCACAACACTCCATCTCCTTTCTCTCTCTCTCTCTCTCTCTCTCTCTCTCTCTCTCTCTCTCTCTCTCTCTCTCTCTCTCTCCCCTTCCACCCCCGAACCCCCTCCTTAATTTCTCAGTTCTCCTCTCCCCCCTCCTCTTCACCCTCCATTCCACCCCCTATCCCCACACCCCACCATTACACGCCCCACCCCGAATCACACTCACCCTTTCCATCCACCCCCCTCCTCACCACACCCACCCCTACCCCCACAACCCTCCAGCTACTTTCCATCTCTCCTCCCCCCCCCCTACCCCGACTCCTTCCTCCTTTACCAACCTACCATTTTTGTGTGTGAAGTGGATGTACACGTGGGTGTATGATGTGTGGGCGTTGGGCCCATGCGTGTGCGTAGTCACGAGACCCTCTTCTTCAATTGTCTCATCTTTGTTGTTAATTCATTTATCCATCAGCTTCAAGTCATGCGTAGCGTGGTCTCAAAACTTAGCGGATGTGGTGTAGCGTATATATGACTAGTCCGCACGCGGTGACGCCTCCTTGATGAAACTGACACTGAAACTTCCTCCTTTATTTCTCTGCTCTTCTCTCCTCTTCACCCTCTTCACCCTCCCCCCCCCCCCCCCCCCCCCCCCTCCCATCACGCCCACCCCATCACTCACCCTCACCCCGCTCCCTCTCAACCTCTCCATGAACCCCCATCCCCCCACCCACCCCATCTCCCCTCCCTCTCGCAATACTCTCTCTCTCTCTCTCTTCTCTCTCTCTCTCTCTCTTATTCATCCATCCCCACTCCTCTCCCCTTTATTTCTCAGTTCTCCTCTCCTCTTCACTCTCCATCTTATCCAACCACCTCATCCCACCATCACACACCCCATCCCGTTCCCCCTGACCTTTCCATCCGCCCTCCTCCTCCCCCCAACCCCACCCACTCACCCTCACCCCTACCCAACTCTTGGGGGACCAGAAAGCTCAGTGGTAGAGCGCTGGAACTCGTAATGTTGGTTGGTCCTCGGGGTTGCGGGCTCGGATCTCCGCCAGGCCGTTTCGGTACAGTCGGGGGGGGAGTGGGGGGGGGGGGGGGGGGGTTCCCTTGGAGTTAAACATTGGTTCTGACTCCCATTTCCCATACAGTCCTTCGAATGAGACCGTAAACCGAGGTTCCGTGTGTGAACGCACGCATAATATTTTGCACACACTTAAAATCCCATCACCAACTTTCGGGAAGAGAAGGCCAGTTTGGCCGTTGGTACGGATGACACGTTACACACATAGCATGCACCCTGCGTGAGAAATGGAAAGAATGAAGGAGAGTAAGAAAGTGAGTGAACGATATTGGCTGGATGACACGGGAAACGACTGAATGAAGCGCCAGCTGGCAGCTCTTCGGTCAGCCCGTTGTGTAAACGAGTGTGGATCGTAAGGCTCTTAGCGCTTGGTCTGTAGCCGAGGATAGGCGCTATATAAGTATTCATAAAATAATAATAAAAAATAATAACAATAACAATAACTCAACTTTCACCTTTCTGAGCGATGACGCTGATCATGAAACAGAAGGTGATCATAGCCACAGCGTAGCAGAGCAGGAAGACGTAGAAGAGCGAGATGTCGCTGTTGGCCAGCACTGAGCCGACGTCCTCGTTGACCTTGATGCCGAAGAGGATGGCGTACACCGCCAGCGCCAGCACCAGGTACAGGAAGGTGGTCAGGAACCAGGAGGTCCAGTGGGCCGCGGGTTTGAGTCCCATCAGCTTCATGGATTCCTGGGTGGAGAGAAACAAACAAAAAAAAAAAATTGGGGGAGGGTGGATGGGTGGGTGGGGGGTGGGGGAGTGGTGTGGTTTGAATGGAGGAACGGGGAGCGGGGAGGTATGGGGGGAGGAGGGAGCGGGTGGGGTGGGGGGGGGGGTGGAGGCTGCGGCTAACGGATGATTGATTGTTAACAGGCGAAGGAAAGAAGGAAGGGAAGGGAAGATAGCCTCTCTCTCTCTCTCTCTCTCTCCTCTCTCTCTCTCCTCTCTCTCTCTGTGTGTGTGTGTGTGTGTGTGTGTGTGTGTGTGTGTGTGTGTTTTGCGTGTTGTGTTGTGTGTGCGCGTGTACATGTGTGAGTGTATGTATGTATTAAACCCCACATCTCTCTCTCTCTCTCCTCTCTCTCTCCTCTCTCTCTCTCTCTCTCTTTCTCCTCTCTCTTTCTGTGTGTGTGCGTGCGCGTGTGTGTGTGTGTGCGTGCATGCGCGCGCGCGCACACGCACACACACATACACACACATGCGGCACGCACGCTCTACTACCCGCTATCCTCTCCCCTATCTAAAACCCTACCTTAATCCTGCGCTCTTTCTCCATGACAATGGCTTTGGTAGTCTGCTATTTAACCCTACCTTAATCCTGCGCTCTTTCTCCATGACGATGGCTTTGGTGGTCTGCTATCTAACCCTACCTTAATCCTGCGCTCTTTCTCCATGACGATGGCTTTGGTAGTCTGCTATTTAACCCTACCTTAATCCTGCGTTCTTTCTCCATGACGATGGCTTTGGTGGTCTGCTATCTAACCCTACCTTAATCCTGAGCTCTTTCTCCATGACGATGGCTTTGGTGGTCTGCTATCTAACCCTACCTTAATCCTGGCTCTTTCTCCATGACGATGGCTTTGGTGGTCTGAATGACGGTGAGGATGAAGGACAGCATGAGGAAGAGCGGCAGCTGGGTCTGCAGCACTGTGATCATGTTGTCTTCGTAGTAGGACGGGTAGGGCATCCTCTGCGCGTGCATCTCCAGCTGGGGTGTGGAGGCTGAGTTCCACTGGCGTAGAATGGACTCACCCACTAGGGAGAGCAGGTTGGCGGCGCCCGTGCTGATGTACTCTGCATGAAGAGGGTGGGTGAGAGGAGGGGGAGGGTCGGGGGGGGGGGGGGGGGGAGAGAGAGAGAGAGAGAGAGAGAGAGAGAGGAGAGAGAGAGAGAGAGAGAGAGAGAGAGAGAAATTCGAGTAGATACATAGACACAAACAGACAGACACACACAAACAAACAAAAATAAACACACACAGAGGCACGCACGCACGCACGAACACACGCACGCACGCGCGCGCACGCACGTACGAACGCATGTAGGCAGGCACACACACACACGCTGGCGCGCGCGCGCGCGCACACAACATGGAGTCCGAGTTCTTTCTCTATGTGATGTCTTCAAAAACCAAGAGTTCTTACCTGAACACACACACACACACACACACACACACACACACACACACACACACACACACTCACACACACACACACACAACACACACATAAGCACAACACACAACGTCCCCCACCCCACCCCAACCCCCACACATACACATATCACACACACCACCACAACAACAACTACCCACTCCCACCCCCCCACCCCACCCCCACCCACCACCCCGACCCCCCACCCACCCACCCCCTGTCTAAAAAGCCCCGCATCACGTACCCGGATCCTCGTCATTGTCCCTTGGGGAGCTGGACTGGTTAGAAGGGGTACGTTCGCTTGGTGAACCAGTTCTGGGAGTCGTTAGTAGCAGGGCGGATTCGGTAGGACATGGAGGAAGGGAGAGAACCGCTGTTGCTCAACCCAGGAAAGACCACCGCAAGCCGCATGGTGTCGGTATGTGCCCGGTAGTAGGTCTCCAAGTCCGACTCCGAGGCGAACCCCACTGTTGTCGCTGTTCCAAGAAAGGACATATGCCAGGGTAATGGTAATGGTAATGTTGCTTATGTAGCCCAGCCGACCGCAAAAGGGCCAGAAAATAATATCAGGGCTGTCACCGAGTCGAAGTTCAAGAGAGAGAGAGAGAGAGAGAGAGAGAGAGAGAGAGCGAGAGAGAGAGAGAGAGAGAAGCTCATTCACACAACCCTTTAAAACACACCTACCAAAAACACGTCCCGGAAATTTTGTTTAAAAAGATCTTTCCTCCGTGAAATCTTAGATCCGATGAAAAATGTGAATCACCTTAAGAAATTCAAATCAGGTGGAACATCTCTGCACAAGATTTTTTCTAATGGACTCTGCTGTTAAGTGTGTTATGTCTCACATCATTCAAGTCCCAACACTCTGAAAAAAATGTCACTATGCATAAGCAACGGAAGTCAGGGGTGGGGGTGGGGTGGGGGTGGAGGTGGGGGTTGGGGGTTTGGGGGCGAGACCCAAGAGACAAAATGGAGTAGGTTTGGGAGGGGAAGAGGGGAGTGGGGGGGGGTGGGGTGGGGGTGTTTAGGTGAAGGGATGCGTGTGGTGTGGGTTGGGGAGGTTGGGGGTGGTGGTGGGGTTGTGGTGGGTGGGTGGTGG
>JADBJO010008048.1:35903-40903 GCA_016801955.1 Conus betulinus | reverse complement strand
TCTTTACATTAGCCCCGAAAAGCACAGGTCAAACCACAGAGAAAGGGTGATCCGGGTCAAATGGGATAAAAGAAAAAGAAAAATGATAAAAACAAGAGAATAATAATATTAAAAAAAAAAAACAGAATAGAAATCACTACAAGCAGCAGCAGCAGCAGCAGCACACACCACCACCACCACCACCACCACCATCACCATCACCACCACCACCACCACCACCAAAAGAAAGAAGAAAGAAAAATGCACAGCATCGAAACGACGAGAGAGAGAAGAAGAAGAGAACTAAATGTAGTTCCACACTCTACAACAATTCTCTCAACATGTATTTGCGTCACACAAAAATTCTCCAATAAACATCACAAAAGTATGGCTTGACCATTTTTTTCTTTCAACAATCAGGTTGAGTTCCTTTCGAGAGAGCTGGTACTAACACATTAGTATCGTTCATGGAGGCACACTGATCCCCGGCCCTCACTGTCTAAGCCAGGCACACACACACACACACACAACACACACACACACACACACGCGCTGAACAATCTTTTCGTCAATGGCACTGATGAAAAATGGATGAAAATTTGCTCCCAACGTTTGGCATAGCCAGTGTTGCTGGACAAGTCTATACCGAACCGACACGGACGTCTAAGTTTATAAAAAATTTTAAAGTAGTGATGGAAATATGAGAGAGAGAGAGAGAGAGAGAGGGAGAGAGAGAGAGAGAGAGAGTAGACAGACAGACAGACAGACAAGGAGTGTGTGTGTTGCCTGTAGCCCAGTCGACCGCAAAGGGCATAACAGGGTTGTCACCACGTTGTAGTCAACTCTCAAGTCATAACACAACAACAACAACAACAACAACAACAGCAGCAGGAGCAGCAGCAGCAGCAGCAAAAAAACAAAACAACAACAAGAACAAAACAGAAAACAAAGCACCTCATCCACACACAACACATCAATTTACACCTTCTAAAACCACATCGGACGTTTGTTTTTTTAAAGCTCTTTCTTCCGTAAAATTTCAAATCAGACGAGAAATCTTGATCTCTTTCAGAAATTCCAAGATCGCATCAGGTGGAGGGAGGCGGGGGGGGGGGGGGGGGGGGGGGGGGGGGGGGGGGGGGGGGGGGGGGGGGTGGGGGTGGGGGGGGGGAGGGGGGGGCGGATCTTCTGAACAAGGTTTTCATGGAGTAAAGTGTTAATAGTGGTGGATATACCATAGAGCGTGTGGTGTTGAGTTTACAGCATACACTATTCCACGCGTATTCCATCACGACGCGCTATGTAAGTCAGTCCCCTCGCTGTTCTGAAGGCTTTACTTCACATTGCTGCTTTTGATGAGATTGGTAATGCCAGAGGAAGGAAGACAGGTGCCACACAGTGGAGTTCCATCCGCCTAAAGAGGTGTGTCTTGAGAGCCGCCGTGCGGAAATGTCCGGACCAGCACTTCTGAATGCCAGACTTGAAGCCCCAAAGGAAGCGGTGAGACAGGAACCCAGTCAAGAAGACGCAGATCACGACAGGAACTGCGTCAGCAGTTAAACTGGCAATATCCAACATCCTCATCGAATTCCGTGCAACAAGCAAAGGGAAACAACCTCTTCCTTCGGCGGCTCTTCGTGCACCACTTCTTCATCAGTTGTTCATTGTTTTTTCTTTCGTCCATGTTGAATTGAATTGAGTTCAGGCCAGCTTCTCAGAATGGTGAATCTACAGGGACCGCTAGCATCCCCGACGACGATGATAATGATATTAATAATGGTAAATAATAATAAGAATGGTGATGATAATGATGACGATAATGGAATAATAATAATGATAACAATAATAAATAGTGATAACACACATGCAAGTATAAACACACACACACACACACACACACACACACACACACACACACACACACACACACATATATATATATAATATATATATATATATATATATATATATATATATATATATATAAAATTGACTAATAAATTCCAAGGATAAGTACCGAGCACCATTTCCAGCAACTTACAGAGCAGCTTGGTGTTGCAAAGACTGCAAGAAATATTCAGTTATAAAACAAAACTGCTCTTATGTCTTAGAGTGAAGAAATAGGGGGGAGATAAGCATTCATATCTGCAGTGGCAGTTGATTGTACCTAACTAACAGTATGTGCTTGAGAGGGTGAGTGGGGAATAATAAAATGCTTCTCAAATGAGTCTTCAGCAAGCTTGTAGTCTTCAAGGAGGAGGCATTATCCAATGGGGAGGAAACTCACTAACATATAACTCTGGTCAGATGCTCGGTACTTATCCTTGGAATTTATTAGTCAATTATAATTTAGTCCAGTGTGTGTTTGTTTGTGTGTGTGTGTGTGTGTGTGTGTGTGTGTGTGTGTGTGTGGTGTGTGTGTGTGTGTGTGTATGTGTGTGTATGTGTGTGTGTGTGTGTGTGTGGGGAGTGTGTGAGAGAGAGGAGAGAGAGAGAGAGAGAGAGAGAGAGAGAGAGAGAGAGAGAGAGAGAGAGAGAGAGCATTTAGCTCTCTCTCGACTCCCTGTACGATCGTGCAGAATTTAGTTGTACCTTTGGTTTGGTTGTTATACAAAAATGATGGAGCTAGGGACCCGTTTATCTCACCAGTCCAACATCAACTATACACGCTGTCGGTGTTGTCATGGCGACGAACCAAAAATAGTACGCCCCTATTTTTGCTACGACCGTCAGATGAGTGGACGGGATTATGGTTTAAAGGTCTGCTTGAGATGACCAATGCCGTTAGCTGTCGCTGATTAGAGTTCCTGCTTCTGTACTCATGCCGCACGAAAAATACACGCATGTCAAAATCCCTCATACTTCGGTGGGAGAGAAAGTCATTTAAAATAAACAAATAAAGTAGATAAAGGAACAACTAACTAACTAACTAACTAACTAACTAACTGAATGAATGAATGAATGAATGAATGAATGAATGAATGAATGAATGAACGAATGAATGAATGTACAATGAAAGAAAAAACGAAAAAAGAGAAAAAAAAATCAAAGCGTACTGGTAACATGTTTAAGCGTTATGTCAGAAGACAGATTGTGGCTGCCTTCATCCTGGAATTAAAACACTTCAAAACGCAAAGTGATGTTACAAATGAACTCCGAATTCAAACAGAGAAACGAAGTACTGGAAGAAAAAAAGTAGAAGAAGGAGGAGGAGAAGAAATAGGCGGTGGAGGAGGAGGAGGCGGAGGAGGAGATGATAATGATGATAATGGATGAGAGAAAAAGAAGAAAAAGGAAGGAAGGGTGGAAGGAGGAGGGAGGAGGAAGGAGGGAAGGAAGGAAGGAAGGAAGGAAGGAAAGAGAGGAAGAGGAAGAAGGAAGGAAGGAGGAGAGAGGAGGAGGAGGAGGAGGAGAAGAAGAAGAAGAAGAAGGTAAGGTAAGGTCATGTTGCTTAGAGCCCAGCCGACCGCAAAGGGCCATATCAACTATGTCACCACGAAAAGCAGAAGACGAAGGAAAGATCATGCTGCTTATAGCCCAGCCGACCGCAAAGGGCCATATCAACTATGTCACCACGAAAAACGAAAAGCAGAAGAAGAAGAAGAAGAAGAAGAAGAAGCGAGAAGTCGATGTCGAATGGCGTTCTCAAAGGGAATGACGCACGAGAAATCACCATAGCAATAGGATGAATGTTAGTGCAATGCTGTTTGGAGATTTGTACGCGGTCTTTCTTTGTGTTATATACAGGGTTTAAAAATCTGAGAAAAGCTGCAGAACAGTACATCATAAACAGGGAAGGTAACGTTTGCTCCCCGATTGACTTTAATTTCTTAAATATTCGTGTTGTAAAATTTGAGGTTGTATTCCTTTTATGTCCATGATGATTTCTGATCCACTAAAATCTTCACGCGCTCATATATAACTAAGATGTGTATTTGAAGAAACAGCCTCTCTCTCTCTCTCTCTCTCTCTCTCTCTCTCTCTCTCTCTCTCTAATAGCTATAATTACAGCAAAAAACAAACAAAGAAATCAAACAAACTAACAAACCACCCTGACACAACTTTCGGCTGAAATGAATAACCAATCTAGCAATCTTATGATCTTAAGAAAGAAATTAGTAATCAATAAGTCAGTCAATTAATCAGTTAGTCAATCAGTCAGTTAGTCAATCAATCATTCAACCCATCCAACCAGCTAGGCAACCATCAAGGTTCCTGTTGTTGTGTTGTTTATAAATAACAAAAAATCCAATATGACAAAAAAAAAAAAAGGCAAACAAGACAAAAAGACAAAGGACAACAAACAACAACAACCACCACCACAACAAACAACACAACGACAACAACAATAACAACACACACACGCGCGCGCACACACACACACACACACACACACACACACCACACACACACACACTCACACACACACACACACACACACACACACACACACACACTCACACACACACACACACACACACACACACACACTTCAAACATATCAAACCAAACCAAACTAATCCCAACTAAATTCAAAACTCACGTCCAAACCCACTCCATCCAAAGCCAAACCCAAACTTAAACCCACCCCAAGCATTCCAAACTCAAACCCAAACCTAAGCCAACCAAAGCCAAATCCAAGCCCAAATCCAACCTCAATCCAACTCAAACCCAAACCCAAACTATATGAAACTTAAACCAGAGCCAAGCCAAAGCAAGACTCAATCCAAACCAACCCCAAACAACCCAAACGAAACCAAACGAAAGCAGGATCAAAACTAAGCCAAACCCGAACCAAAGCAAACAAAACCCCTTACTTGTCAAAAAAACAAACGCAAACCTAGACCACGATCAAAATCAAACATAAGTCCACCCCACCCCATCCAACCCAACCCCAACCCAACCCAACCCTACGCAAAGTTCAACCCAAACCAAATCGAAGCCAACCCAAACACACACACACACACACACACACACACACACACACACACACACACATCTCTCTCTCTCTCTCACACACA
>JADBJO010008048.1:20903-28403 GCA_016801955.1 Conus betulinus | reverse complement strand
GTTTGAGGACAACACAGAACGATTCATGTCTTCAAATTACAGGACAACATGGAACAAATAATGTCTGTCAGTTCGAAGACGGCCCCAAACATTAATTTTATTAATTGTTTACTACTTAGAGGACGATCTGGGACAAATAATGTCTACTAATTAGACGAGGACATGGAACCGATAATGGCTGCTAATTAGAGGACAATACGGACAGATCATGTCCGCCAATCAGAGGACGACCCGGGAAGATAATGTATGCTAATTAGGGGATGATCTGGAACAGACAAGGTTTATTTTTTCCCCAATCAGAAGACAATACGGAACAGATGATGTTTTACAAATGAAATGACGACGTGGGACAGATCATGTCTACCAATTAGAAGACAACACGGAACAGATGATTATTTATTAGAAGGCAGCGTGAAATACATAAATTCTGGCAATTAGAGGTCAACGCGGAACAGACAATGTCTATCTAATACAGAGCAGCATGGAACAGATATATCTACCAACTGGAGGGCAATGGAGAACAAGAGTGTTTACCAAATTACAGGACAAGATGGAACAGAGGATGTCACCCAAGCAGAGAACAACATGGAACAGAGGCTGTCTGCCATTGGGGGGGACAACATAGAACAGAGGCTGTCTAGCATTGGGGGGACAACATAGAACAGAGGCTGTCTAGCATTGGGGGGACAACATGGAACAGAGGCTGTCTACCATTGGGGGGACAACATGGAACAGAGGCTGTCTACCATTTGGAGGACAACATGGAACAGAGGCTGTCTACCATTGGGGGACAATATGGAACAGAGGCTGTCTACCATTGGGAGGACAATATGGAACAGAGGCTGTCTACCATTGGGAGGACAACATGGAACAGAGGCTGTCTGCCATTGGGGGACAACATGGAAATAGAAGCTGTCTACCATTGGGAGGACAACATGGAACAGAGGCTGTCTACCATTTGGGAGGACAACATGGAACAGATATACAGGCATCAGTTCTGGAGCACTTGTGCTGAAAGGCTTCCACTCAGTATCGCTATCGTCGTCTTCTTCCTCTTCTTTCTCTTCTTCTTCTTCTTCTTCTTCTTCTTCTTCTTCTTGCTGTTGTTATTTTTGTTTTAGTCGTTGTTTGTTGTTGTTGTTGTTGTTGTTGTTGTTCTTCTTCTTCTTCTTCTTCTTCTTCTTCTTCTTCTTCTTCTTCTTCTCACTACTACTACTACTACTACTACTACTACTATTACTACTACTACTCTTCTCCCAGTTGGGGTTATTACCCAGCCGCGTGTGTAGTCCATTTACCTCAGAAAGGTTGTATACTACGTGTACACTGTGCATGCTATGCACGTATTGTCAACCAATCACTAGCAAGCGAGGTCAACTCCGGAAGAGGGGCGAAGGAATTTAACGTATGTACAAAACGTCACGGCGGGTTTGCGCACGCATCATCGGTTGACAATCTTATTCCCAAAGACTAAAAAAAAAAAAAAAAAAAAAAAACCCCCCCCCCCCCCCCCCCCCCCCCCCCTGATGTAGAACATATGTAAACTCCGAGGGTAAGTCCCTGGAGCGGAATGGTTCCGCGGAGATTCGAACCATCGACCGCAGCTTCGTCAGGATCATGAATCCACCGCTCTACCTACTGAACTGAAAGGAGAAGGCACGAAAGAAAAAAAAAAAGAGTCTAGCGCCTGTGGTGCCACATTGCTCAAGCATGAAATGTTTGCATGGCAGTCCACCCAGTGTAGAGCACACATGGTCATGTTGAAAGGCAACCGACCCTTCGCCCACGACCATCAGGCCGAGCAGGCAGCCGGTAACGAATGGGTGAATGTCGAAACGCTTCAGTTGGGATTGAGAGGTCAAAAGCTGGAACGGTGTGTGATCACAGTGCGCGCGCACGCTCGTATGTGAATCTTTTCGTCTTCGGTCTTTGGATTAACTGAGAGAGATTGTAAATGAAGTTCTGATGTATTCATGCGTGTGTGTGTGTGTGTGTGTGTGTGTGTGTGTGTGTGTGTGTGTGTGTGTGAATGTGTGTGTGTGTGTGTGTGTGTGTGTGTGCGCGCGCGCGCGCGCGCGCGCGCACGCGCGTGCGTGCTGTCTCTCTCTCTCTCTGTCTCTCTACCTCTGTCTCTGTCTCTCTCTCTCTGTGTCTCTCTCGCTCTGCGCGCTCATACGTGCGCACACCCCCCACAGGGGGAATGCCCATATCCGCGCCCCTAACACACACACACACACACACACACACACACACACACACACACACACACACATACACGCGCGCGCGCGCGCGCGCGCGCGCACGGCACAAGGTTGTGGCAAATACGATAAACAGACTTGAACAGAAAATACATTTGTCAGTTAAATGCATTTTGTACTGTTTTTTGCTCACAACGCTTCTAAAATCTCTATATGATAGACATGTAGTACTCTGCTCTATCTTAGTTTCTCTTCAAGCATGTAACTATCTTGAAGACTTAATGTTACGGTTGAAGAAAGAACACATTTAGAAGACAAGGAATGCGATTTCCAACAGACGCAGTAAAAGCCAGTGCTGGAAATGGTTTGATATGATCAATCCATGGTGAATGACGATATTGTTAACATGCAGAGAATGGAGAACAGACTGCAGTTTAGAAAAAAAAAAAAATTGCAATCATTTGAGAATAATGTACACCCAACCAGTTCATCGTCTCCGGAAATAAGAAAAAAAAACCTAGTTTCATCATGAAACATGGTTACCATTATGCTTCTGTGCAATTCAACAAGTAGTTCAAGAACGTTGTCCGAAAACTTTCAAGCACACTCAAACTTTCGTCATTCAAATTTCGCATCCATAGATTGGAATAGGAATGTACTGTTGTTTCACACAATTGAAACAGAACTCTTGCACATAGGTCTTGACTTCTGGCAGACTGAGTATTTAATTTTTTTTTTTTTTTGGCTGCCCCAACCTCTGTGCCACCTCAGAGGCAGTGCACCCCACGCGCTCATTCCGACACCCCGTCCACAGCCACAGCCTGGTCGGCCCCGCCACAGCCCCGGCACCGGCAATCCACAGGGAGCAGTCAATGTCAGGTCGTCAAGAGGCAACCCACCGGAGGAAACACTGCGCTGCTGCTGAGTCACTTCGGTGGTGTTCAGTGGCGCCTGTTCTGATCCAACATACGCAGGACACCACCTACTAAGCCCCCTACTGACGACAATAATTGCTTAGTCGCGCGGAGCCGGCGTGAGTGAGCTCTCTCTCCGAAAGCGCCACCACGTCCGTCCAACGACAGCCCCCATGGACTCGCCGATACGGTGACCCCGACGGAACCAAACCAAGGCACAGACGTGGAGAGGACATCGAAATTGAGGTCACCATGAGAGCAGGGCATGAAGGGCCACAGAATTTGAGACCTTTTTTTTTAATGCTGATCAATGAGAATGAGGATGATTAAGATGATGCTACGGATTTCCATTTCGGTCTGAGACTACATGACAGGGCTGTACTCTACGCTTCCTTTCATAATATATCCCGGCGTCAACCAGGCCCGAGAGATACAGGCACCTGCAGTTGGTCAGGAAATTGAGCAACACTCTCAGAAACGCATCCATTAAGTGGATGAAACTCGACTGTGTGGTCCCAGTCTTCCTAATTGAATCCGCAGCAAACTCAACTCTGGGTAGGGAGCCGGTCGGGGTAGAAAAACCCACATGATTCTGATGGGATTCGAACCCACGACTTCCCAGCCGGGAGTCCGCGACGCTCAAAGCATTTTTAAAGCGCCTTGCCAAAGGTTCTAGGCGCTGAAAATCCACACCCTCGTGTACACAACGGGCTGCCTACCTGGGTAGAGCCGACTGAAGAGCTGCCTGCCGGCGCTTCATTCAGCCGTTTCCCGTGTCATTCAGTCAATATCGTTCACTTGATTTCCTTATTTCCGTCATTCTTTCCATTTCTCTCGCAGCGGGCACGCTATGTGTAACGTGTCATCCATACCAACGGCGAAACGGGCCTTTTCTTTCCGAAAGTTGGCGATGGGATTTTACGTGTGTGCAAGATTTTATGCGTGCTTTCACACGGGGACCCTCGGTTTTTATAGTCTCATTCGAAGTACAAGCAAACCTGTCTTTGCGTGCTTGCTCTTGCATCTGTTCTCCCCCCCTTCCTTCCAGCTTCTGATGTCTCAAGAATTAGGTACCAGAGAACTGACACTGGCCTGAGAGTATCACGCGAATTGTTTTCTTCTGCAATAGTGTGCAGTAATGGCTGGGTTGCTTTGCTGTCAATGAGTTCGAATTTCAATAATCTGATTAGTGATCGTGTAATGCATTCTGAGCCCTCTGCAAACCAATTGCTTTTTTTCCTTTATAGTAAAATGATATCGTCTGTAATTCATGTCATTCCTACTTAATTGAAATCAAAGTACCCCCACTTTCATCAGCCAAACACTGCTATAAATTATCAATAAATAACGGAAACATACACGCAGAATACTGATTTATACAACCGTAAATCAACTCCTACATGAAGATGTGGTCGTCTGGCAGACTGAGTGGAAGTAAACATTGCCCATTTGCTTTTACTCTCGCAAGTTTTTCACTGCTCTTTAAACGTTTTCAGTTTTGAAAATCTCTCGTCTTCCGTATCTGAAGGAACAAACAGGTTCAAGTGTTTTTGTGTTCCATATGCAAGATATCGCCCGATTTGTTTCTGCAGTAGAACACCACCACTACTGTTTCTCTTTCACTGTTATTATATTTAATGTTCCTTAATCTTCCATAATCAAGTATGCCTTCAAAGTTCTCTGTAAACAGGTTTCTGTGTTTGACAACGGAATGGTATTATCTGTGTAATAGCAATGTCATTAGCTGTATTCAATGTTTTAAATATATTTCTTCCATAGTTGTTCTAAATCGAAGTACAGACGCATTTAACTCATATCATCCATATTTGGTTCAAAGTCGAAGGACAGACATATCTGTCAACCAAATTCTGCTCTTAATCGTTTAACGAACTATGAAAACAGGAAGGAAGACAAATTCCTTCCTTGTGTACTTCTCGACAAATTCCAGACTGAACGGAAAGCTTTTCTATAGCGGACACACACACACACACACACACACACACACACACACACACACACACACACACACACACACACACACTCACCACCACCACCACCACCACCACAACCGCCACCGCCACCGCCACCACTACCATCGACACCATCACCACCACCACCAATCCCGCCACCACAAATATACACCTTTTCAACCTTCTTCCCCCCCTTCTCCCTCCCCCCCCCCCCCCCCCCCCCCCAACACACACTTTCCCCACTCGCCTCCCGTGTGCAAAATTGATCGTGAACAGTGCAGGGTGGGGGACATGGGTACGGCTGTGCTCTATCGCTCTTGTATAAACGGATCGAAAGCGTAAGGGACTGACTCCTTCGTACCAAACGGGTGCATGTGTACCCGAGCTGGCAGTGGCCAGTGTCGAGCCAGGCCAGGAAGGTCTAAATTAAGATACACGTGTCATGGACATGTGTTTACCGACCGAGGAGAGGAGCAGGAGGGAGAGGAGAGAGAGAGCAGGAGAGGTGAGAGGAGAGGTGTGGTGTGTGGTTGTGGTGTGTGGGGTGTGTGAGTGTGTGTTTGTGATGAGAGCGTGTTTGTGAGAGAGAGAGAGAGAGAGCGGGAGAGAAGAGGGACGAGAGAGAGAGAGGGAGAGAGAGGGGAGAGAGAGGGAGAGGAGAGAGGAGAGTGAGAGCCGGTGAGTTGAGAGAGACCGGAGGAGGAGGGAGGAGTGGTGGATGTGAGAGGGGAGGTGTGAAAGAGGCGAGATGAGAGATTGGAGAGAGAGAGAGAGAGAGAGAGGATGGAGAGGTTGTGAGAGGGTGTGTGTGTGTTGTATGGGTGTGTGTGTGTGTGTCTGTGAGAGGAAGAGAGAGGAGTGAGAGAGTGATTGTGTACTGTGTGGAGAGTGTGTGGGTGTGTGTGTGGGGTGAGTGTGTGTGTAGAGAGAGAGAGAGAGAGTGTGAGAGAGAGAGAGATGAGAGAGTGTAGGGAGAGAGAGAGAGTTGAGAAGAGAGCGGAGAGCAAGAGACGGAGAGAGTGTGTGCGTGTGTGTGTGTGTAGAGAGAGAGAGAGAGAGAGCGAGAGAGAGAGAGAGGGAGAGAGTGAGGAGAGAGCTGAGGATGAGAGAGATTCGGATGGTTTATCCCTTATACGCCTGGGTCCCATAATGAAGGGGGGGGGGGGGGGGGGGGTGCACATTGTAAACAAAATCAAACGAAGAAAGAAAAAGACACACATAGACCTGCATCTCATTCTGCTATTTGCAGATCATTCTGATCATGAAAACAGGCAATTCTCCTAGGTAAAATGCCTTTATATAAGAAACAGAGCCATTTTTTAAAAAACCATTTTGGGCAGATGATGACATCAACAAGAGAGAGAGAGAGAGAGAGAGAGAGAGAGGGAGACGAGGAGAGAGGAGAGCGAGAGAGAGGAGAGAGAGAGAGAGAGAGATGTTATCGATTAATTTTTCAAATTTACTGTGTAAGAGATCAGGCTTAATACATAAAGAAACGAAGACAGATCATAAGTTAAACGTTGGACTGTTCGTATTCTGTTTGTAGTTCATTATTTGATACTGAGTCGAAAACCTGTCGACACAGAGAGAGAGAGAGAGGAGATCGAAAGGAGGAAGGAGAGAGGGAGAGCTGGGGAGGGAGGAGAGAGAGAGAGATTTGAGAGAGAGAGGGAGACGGAGAGAGAAGGGTGGGGGGGGGGGGGGGAGGGGGGGGCGGGGGGGCGGGAAACCGATCGGTTGGTGGAGCACCGGACTCGTAATCTTGGTGATCCTGGGGTTGCGGGTTCGAATCTCCGCAGGGCCGTTTCAGTACAGGGGGATTTTCCCTCGGAGTTAACATTGAGTTCTAACTCCCATTCCCATACAGTCCTTCAAATGAGACATAAACCGAGTTTCCATGTGTGAATGCACGCATAACATCTTGCACACACGTAAAATCCCACCACCAACTTTCGGAAGAGAAGGCCAGTCTAGCTGACAAGTTACACATAGCATGTACTCTTCGTGAAAAATCGAAGGAGTGAAAGAGTTGTTAAATTGAATGAACGATAATGACTGGATGACACGGGGAAACGACTGAATGAAGCGCCAGCTGGCAGCTCTTCAGTCGGCACTACCCAGGTAGGCAGCCCGTTGTGTAAACGAGAATGCGGATTGCAAAGCGCTTAGAGCTTGGTCTACGGCGGGGATAGGCGCTATACCAGTACTCTCAATAAAAAAGACAAACAACAAACAACAACACAACAACAACAAAAACAAAAAAGAAAACCCTGGAATGTTTAGAGTTTTTATCTATTCGATCTTTCATGCGAGCTTGGATCTTAGATGAACGGTTATCATAAACAATATACTAATAATAATAATAATAAGAATAATGATAATTATAACAGACAGATGTCAAATAATGATAACGATTGA
>JADBJO010008048.1:17500-19444 GCA_016801955.1 Conus betulinus | reverse complement strand
AAAAACCAAGTTGAAGATCCTCCCTTTCTTTCTTCTCCCTCTCCACCACCCCTTCCCCCTTTTTCCATGATCAGTTACTGAAATCTTTTGTGACAGGGCAAATTGACCGATTCTTCACTGGTGTCTTGGCTTTTCGTTCCTATTGTATCTACGTTTCGACAAGCAGCGAGTGTTTACACATGTCCGGATTTTTATTTTTTGTTGTTGTCGTTGCTCTGCTAGGTGTAGTCTTTTTGGCATCTGTTGACTTTCTGAAGCCTCTCCTTCTTCCCTTCAACCAACAGGAGAAAAATGGACAGAAGAGAAACATTGGTCAGGAACACTGACCTGCAGGCGGGCACTTTTTATCTTCCCCGAAGTGACCCACCCATTCTGCCACTCCTCTCACTAGCTCTTACAGAGAACACAAAGCCACATCGCCATTCTAGGTGCAGAGAAAAAAAAAACCCCTCTCCCACACACTTCATTCCAATGTCCTACCACTCCTCTGTCTCACAAACCCCATATAGAGACCACTAGGTCGCAGTTCCTCTCTCCATACCCCCCCCCCCCCCAAAAAAAAAAAAAAAAAAAAATAGCAATAAAACTGCCAAACGAAAACCAAACACGTGTTCAAACAAAACCCCATTCCCTATGCAGTGCCACACTGTGAATAAACTTCCCCGCAGGTTCACACCCATGAGCAAATAGTGTCTGTGTTCCATACGGATTCAACTGTAAGATAATGGGGTCTGAATCCAGTACAACGCCCCACTGTGAAAAACAATATATCTGCATCATACCTAGGGTCCTACTGTGAGTAGATGGTGTGAATTAGCTAAACAAGGACAGCCTGTCTGTCTGTCTGTCTGTCTGTCTCTTCTTCTCTTTCTTCCAAATCACTTTCAAGTTCACAGTCAGTATTCAGCCAAAAAGGGCAAAGAGAACACGTGTCCCAGTTCAAATGGTGTTGGAGATCGATGATGAACAGTTCCACGATTTATTTACACAACAGCTTATCAGTTCTGCTGAGCGTCCCAGAACATTGAAGACGGTGTTTGATTTCTTTTCCCTACCCCCTCTCCCCTTCTCTCCTTCTCTTTCTACTGGTTACTTATGGACATTGGACACCTACTCTTCTTTTACGGTAGTGAGTGCTTGTTGTCTGGTCCTATGATAAGCTGTCCATGGACTAATTCAATGAAGTTTTCTTCCTTCTTTTGAATATGGATACTGTCACATTGACAGTATACTAGTATTGGCAGAAACCAAGCTGGATACGAATTCAAGATCTGACAGGCATTCTGGGTTAGTTTATTGATCGGAACCAATCATGTGCTAAGTTTCATGTACGAGGGCCCTTCCCAATCTGTTTCAGTTCCTTTATCATTCTATTCATTTCAACAATGATTTATTCCTGTCTTTATTTGCTTTCGATAACCACGCAATTCTGTCTCATGGCTTGTGGTTTAGGCAGAGACTTCATATACAGAGAGACGTTTACCTCCAACATTTCCAGGAAGATTGTGGACAGAGTTAGATCCCTTACATTCAGTAAGATGATGACGGCGAACTTTGGCGAAGCGTATAACCAATAAACAAAAAAGCGTCACTGTCGCTCAGTATTATTTGCAAGGAAATAAAAAAGAATTTGGAGCATTGCATAAACCTACACACAACATATTATTCGAACTAAGGAGCGATGAAAAACAGTGACAAAATATGAACAACCTTTTATGCAATTCACCTTATTTCTATTGGAATTCTCCTTTTCTAGATAGTATTAAAATAAAACAGTGTAGATAGGAAAAAAGTCCCAAATAAGAATGAAAAAAATGCACAGACAGGAATTAGAAATAAAATCCTAGAGACGACCAACAACAAAATAAACAGGGACAAGACTGCGAAAGAGATCACACAGAGAGGGCTGAGTAAAACCTCACAAAGACAGGACCGAGCAAAACA
>JADBJO010008048.1:0-12500 GCA_016801955.1 Conus betulinus | reverse complement strand
GAACTGTGTTCATCCAAGGAGCCTTTTTTTTTCAGTGCGTCACACTCCCTTCTCTCTCTGGCCAAGGCTAACAAACAAACACACACCGAATTGAAGGAATCTTTCACACTTTCTCTTTATTCTTATTGTGATCCTCTTTTTGTCATGTTCTGGTTTTTTTTTTCTTCTCCTTTCCTTCTCTTTCTCTCTTCTCCTTCCCCCTCCCCCCCTCCCTTTCTCCTTTTACTATGGTTCCAATTACGGAACTGAGATCACAGCTTGTCTGCGCAGTCTTTCCGAGTTTTCGTGACAGGACAAAATTGAGTGATTCTTCCTTAGCGTCTCGGTTTTTTCGTTCCTATTGTGTCTACGCTTTAACGAGTGGCGATTGGTTACAAAGGGCTGTTTTGTTTTGTTTCGTTTTGTTGTTGCTGGTACTCCTGCTAGACGCACACATTGGGTTAGTTTTCTTTGTGAAGTCTTTCCTTCTTCTATCAACAGACGGGAGAGACACACGGAAAAAAAAAAAAAGAGAAAAAATTGCTTAGGAATAGAGATCTTGCACGTGGACATTTATCATATTCCAGAAATAGCCCATCCATTGGACCACCCCTCTCACTGGCTTTAACAGAGAACACAAAACTAAATCGCTTTTCTACATAGAGAAGAAGAAGAAGAAGAAGAAGAAACCCTGCCTCTCCCACACAAGTCATTCCAATATCCCGGCACTCCTCTGTCCCACAATCCCGTACACAGACACGTCAGCCATCTTTCCTCCCTCCCTCCGTCCTCTCCATTCTCCACCCATCCCCTCCCCCCCTCCCCCAGAAAAAAAAAAAAAACCCTGCAGGACGAAAACGAAACGTTGAAACAAAGCATGTTTACCTGTTAATAAATGGTACCTGTATTTCATGCAGGTTCCGCTGTATGTAAACGGTGTCTGTATTCAATGCAGATTCCCACTGTGTGTAAATGGTACCTGTATTTCATGCAGGTTCCGCTGTATGTAAACGGTGTCTGTATTCAATGCAGATTCCCACTGTGTGTAAATGGTACCTGTATTTCATGCAGGTTCCGCTGTATGTAAACGGTGTCTGTATTTCATGCAGATTCCCACTGTGTGTAAATGGTACCTGTATTTCATGCAGATTGCCACTGTGTGTAAATGGTGTCTGTATTCAATGCAGATTCCCACTGTGTGTAAATGGTACCTGTATTTCATGCAGGTTCCGCTGTATGTAAACGGTGTCTGTACTCAATGCAGATTCCCAATGTGTGTGTAAATGGTACCTGTATTTCATGCAGGTTCCGCTGTATGTAAACGGTGTGTCTGTATTCAATGCAGATTCCCACTGTGTGTAAATGGTACCTGTATTTCATGCAGGTTCCGCTGTATGTAAACGGTGTCTGTATTCAATGAAGATTCCCACTGTGTGTAAATGGTACCTGAATTTCATGCAGATTCCCACTGTGTGTAAATGGTACGTGTATTTAATGCAGGTTCCGCTGTATGTAAACAGTTTCTGTATTCAATGCAGATTCCCACTGTGTGTAAATGGTACCTGTATTTCATGCAGGTTCCGCTGTATGTAAACGGTGTCTGTATTCAATGCAGATTCACACTGTGGGTAAATGGTACCTGTATTTCATGCAGGTCCCGCTGTATGTAAACGGTGTCTGTATTCAATGCAGATTCCCACTGTGTGTAAATGGTACCTGTATTTCATGCAGGTTCCGATGTAAGTAAACGGTGTCTGTATTCAATGCAGATTCCCACTGTATGTAAATGGTGCCTGTATTTAATGCAGGTTCTTTCTGTAAGTAGATGGTGTCTGTATTCAATGCAGATATATACCCTCTGTGGGTAAAATGGTACCTGTATTTAATGCAGGTTCCCGCTGTAAATAAATTATACCTGAATTCAATACAGGTTTCCACTGGAAATAAATGGTATACCTGAATTCAATGCAGGGTCCCACTGTAAGTAGATGGTACCTGTATTCAATGCAGATTCCCACTGTGTGAGTGAATGGTGTATCTGCATTCAATGCAGATTTCCAGAGTGAGAAAATGTGTCTGTATTTCAATGCAGGTTCTCTCTGTAAGTAGATGGTGTCTGTATTCAATGCAGGTTCTCTCTGTAAGTAGATGGTGTCTGTATTCAATGCAGGTTCCCACTGTAAGTAAATGGTGTGTTTGTATTCAATGCAGGTTCCCCACTGTAAGTAAATGGTGTTTATATTCAATGCAGGTTCCCACTGTAAGTACATGGTGTCTGTATTCAATGCAGGTTTCCACTGTAAGTAGAAGACGTCTGTATTCAATGCAGATTCTCACTGTAAGTAGAAGACATCGGTATTCAATGCAGGCTCCCACTGTAAGTGAATAGTGTCTTTATTCAATCCAGATTCCCACTGTGAGTGAATGGAGTTTGTATCCAATGCAGGTTCCCATGGTAAGTATGTGATGTGCCTATTCAATGCAGATTCCCACTGTAAGTAAATGGTGTGTCTGTATTCAATGCAGGTTCCCACTGTAAGTAAATAGTGTCTGTATTCAATGCAGGTTCCCACTGTGAGTAAATAGTGTCTGTATTCAATGCAGGTTCCCACTGTAAGTAAATAGTGTCAGTATTCAATGCAGGTTCCCACTGTCAGTGAATGGTGTCTATTTAATGCAGGTTCCCACTGTAAGTAAATGGTGTCTGTATTCAACGCAGGTTCCCACTGTAAGTAGATGGTGTCTATATTCAATGCAGATTCCTTTTGTAAGTAGATGGTGTCTGTATTCAATGCAGGTTTCCACTGTAAGTAGAAGACGTCTGTATTCAATGCAGATTCCCACTGTAAGTAGAAGACATCGGTATTCAATGCAGGTTCCCACTGTACGTAAACGGTGTCTGCATTGAATGTAAGTACCCACTGTAAGTAACTGGTGCCTGTATTCAGTGCAGATTTCCACTGTGAGTAAATGTCTGTATTCAATGCAGGTTCCCACTGTAAGTAAATGGTACCTGTATTTAATGCAGGTTCTCACTGTAAGTAAATGGTGTCTGTATTCAATGCAGATTCCCACTGTGTGTGAATGATAGTATGTAATGCAGGTTCCCACTGTATATAAATTGTACCTGTATTCAATGCAGGTTCCCACTGTAAGTAAATTGTACCTGTATTCAATGCAGGTTCCCACTGTAAATAAATTGTACCTGTATTCAATGCAGGTTCTCACTGTGGGTAAATGATGTCTGTATTCAATGCAGGTTCTCACTGTGGGTAAATGATGTCTGTATTCAATGCAGGTTCTCACTGTGGGTAAATGATGTCTGTATTCAATGCAGGTTCTCACTGTGGGTAAATGGTGTCTGTATTCAATGCAGGTAAATGGTGTCTGTATTCAATGCAGGTTCTCACTGTGGGTAAATGGTGTCTGTATTCAATGCAGGTTCTCACTGTGGGTAAATGGTGTCTGTATTCAATGCAGGTTCTCACTGTGAGTGAATGGTGTCTGTATTCAATGCAGGTTCTCATTGTGAGTGAATGGTGTCTGTATTCAATGCAGGTTCTCACTGTGAGTGAATGGTGTCTGTATTCAATGCAGGTTCTCACTGTGGTAAATGGTGTTTGTATTCAATGCAGGTTCTCACTGTGAGTGAATGGTGTCTGTATTCAATGCAGGTTTCTCACTGTGAGTGAATGGTGTCTGTATTCAATGCAGGTTCTCACTGTGAGTGAATGGTGTCTGTGCTATCGTGATCTTATATATTAATTATCTGAGCAAAGACGATTGGTCTGTGTGTCTGTCTGTCTCAGTCTGTCTCTGTCTCCATCTTTCTGTCTTTTTCTCTATCTGTCTGTCTGTCTCTGTCTCTGTCTCTGTCTCTGTCTCTGTCTTTATCTCTGTCTCTGTCTATCTCTATCTCTGTCTGTCTGTTTGTCTCCCTTTCTTTTATGTCTCTCCCTCTCGCTCTCTATTCTTTCCGAATCACTCTCAAGCTCACAGTCATTACTCAGCCAAACACACGGAAAAGAGAACACGTATTCCAGTTCAAATGGTATTCGAGATCGAAAGAGAACAGTTCCCACGATTTACTCAACTAGCATCTGCAACTGATCAGCTCCACTCGAGCGTCCAGAAAATTGAAGAAGGTGTTCGATTTCTTTTCTCTACCCCCCATCTCCTCTTCTCCCCTTCTCTCCTTCTCCCCTTCTCTCATTCTCTTCCTGCTGCTTACGCATGGACATTGGACACCTCATCTTTTTACGGTAAAAATGTTAGTTGTCTGGTTCTATAATTAGCGGCGTCCAGGAATTGATTTGATTTACTTTCCTTCTTTCTTTCGAAGACGAGCACCGTGGGCAACGACAGTGGTGGCATAGACCAAGCTCAGAACGGCATGCAGGGATATCTTGTCCGTCAGGACTGGTCACGCGCTAAGTTTCATTCAAGATGCCCCCTCCCACACTGCCTCAGTTGCTTTATCATTCTATTTATTTCAATAATCTCCAAACTTTACAGGAAGATTCTGGACAGAGTTTAGGTCCCTTAAATTCGGCGTGATGATAGACTCGCAATTCTTGGCACGTTGCTAATCATCAACAAACGAACGCTTGTTATATTGCTCTAGTAATAAAACTCGTGAGGAAGTCACCCCCCCCCCAAGTTCAAACTAAGGCCGCCCGCAATGTAAAGAATGGTGGGCAAATTGTTTCGTTTGATCCACTCCATGTTCCAGACAGTGTTGAAAAAGGAACCTACCCAATGCCCTATCCCCATAGTGAGCAAATCACAGAAGAGAAGAGAATAGAAAGAAACAAATTACACAGACAAGACCTAAACTAAAAATAAGTCATACAGAAAATCGACATACATGCAAAAAGACAATACAGAAAAAAAAAGATGTTGAGAAAAAAAATCACACAGGACAGGAAACAGTGAGACAGACCCGGACATTGACAGGATTGTGAAAGATAATACACAGAAAGGGTTAAAGAGAGACATAACACAGACAGACCTGAGAAAGGACATTGACCGCTGAGGGAATAATTTATTTAAATTGAGAAGGATTGACTATGGTGTTTATATATATAAAAATTAATTTTTTTTTTCTTTAAATTTGCACTACGCATGATGATAGAGAAGGACAGCACGCAGACAGAACTAAGTAGGGACAGTAAGACACGGAGGAAGGGCACGAAGTCAGGACTGAGAAAAAAACAAAACGCACGCGTAAGAGAGAGGATTTAAAAAAAGTAGACAGACTGGGATGATTTGAGCAAAAAAACAAATTCCAACGGAGAGGACAGAGAACAAAAAAAAACACACAAACACAGATATTTTTTCCAAAAAAAATCACAATAACAAATTTAACATGTATAGACATACATTTTTTAGCACTGGGAACTATAGCAGGAGTCTCTGTCAGAACTGAATGTTACAGATTTTATTGCTTCTATTTTCATTTCATTTCACTTAAAATGTTTTGTGGAGACACGTTTGGAGTGATTAGCCCTTGATCCACTAGCATTTACGGGATATATGGCAATCCATGGTGGTAAACCCATCAGTCAAACTGTCCTATAGCAGACGGAGAAGGAAACGTTCTGAGGGACGTCATAATATCTCCGAAAAAAGAATTGTTAGCTGTGTACGTAAAAAAGATAAGAGCATGCTGTGTAACGGAAATACGGTTTTGTAAAACATGGGCGAAGTTCCTATGTTTTTTTGTTTTTAATAAATAAGCTCGCGTAACGGGTTTCGGGTTGTCTGTAGTTGGTACTGGATAAAAGATTTTTATTCTATTCATTCAGGTGTTTTATCCTACCCAGAACAATCTCCTTTATCTGCTAACTCTCAGTAGTATAGGACTGCGCATCAGTAGAGCTAACTAAAGGCTATCCTCATGCGATAACCTCTAGAGTAAGGCAACAGTATTATATCCTGTTGTGTTGGGGAGACTAACAGCAGGAGCAGGACAGCGAGACGACTCATTTCTTAAGTTTGATGCATATCAGTTGGTAAGGTTCTTCGTGTAGATGATGACTAGGTAAATGCAAGGAATTATGGGGGAAGTTTAGTCAAAGTATAAAAAGTCGCCAAGTTGGTGGTGAAGTAATAGGGAAAGAGAGCTTTCCAAGCCTGTGTACTTTCACGTGGGACTTTGCATGAAGAAATTGCATGGGAAAGTATGTCGAGGAGATAGAGCTGGTCGTTTTAAGTTACATTTAGCGTCTTATAGAACGAGAGGCCACAAACCTGTTGAATGATTATTTGTTTTATTGCACATTGCATGACCCCTGCTTTTGGAGCGTAGTTTGACATCAGGCGTGTGAAATCATTGTGCCGTGATAGGACAGGACAGCATGGTGATGAAATGAAATTGAATGATGATCAATTCATGACGGGGAGAACCCGTGCTACGTCTCTCGCGTGGGGAATTCAATAAATTAAATGATAATTTATCTGATATCGCAAGGAAAAGAGCATTATGGGAATCAGATAGTGTGTAGTCAAGGATATGCATCGGCGAATCACCCGAATGCTAATTGAATAAATACTTGCAAATTACATGAATAATTAATCAGCTGTCATGCTAATTCAAGGTGAAGAATCACGAGTAGTGTAGGCTGCTCTCGTTGTCCAATCGAAGGGCGCCATCTAGATGGTAATAGCCGAATTAAGTGAAATGTACATGTCACTGAAGCTGGCACAGAAGAATGAAGACTGAATTGTGCTACAATCCTCCGAAAGCAATTGCATAATCAAGTGGTTTCTTTTTTAAGTTCATTTAATGCTATGCTATAGCTCAACATGATTGATGGACATATAGTAAAGCTCGGGAATTATTCAATAACTCTATATTTTGATCAAACTGCTGCCGTTCGCGTTATGAAGAAAATTTGTATTTTGATAAAAAAAATGATGAGAGATGGTCATGTGATGTGTTGGTAATGTTGCTTAAAATGCCAAGCCAAGCGCACAGGGCCAATATCAGGGCTGTCACCCACGTTGAAGTTAGACTCACAAGTCATAAAAAAAAATCAGAGACAAGAAAAATAATAGATAGTTTGATGAAGAATGTTAGACTGCCAAAAAAAAATAAAAAAAACATTAGAACATTATTCTTTTTAGGTTGTAGAGATACGTTAAAAGATAGTTGTCGGGCACCGAGTATATTGCAAAGCAGGAAGGATGAGAATAAAAAAATTATTGTGGAAAGAAGGAAAAAGGAATACAGAAATTTGCAGATTCCATGATTTGGTTTCCTTCTTCTGTTGGTAATCAGTCCAGTTTTGGGAAGCAGTCCGCAAAATTGTTCGCAAACGAGGAGGAAGGAAGTGTTGTCCAACAACAATTAGTACTGATGATTGGTTTTTTACATTTTAAGAATATTCTTGACAAACAAGGGGCTCAACAAGAGATTACATGAGAGTATGATTATCCAGTTGCAGAGAGAATGAAGAAAAATGGTCAAATCAGCAAGTTACGAAAGAAGTATATTGCTGCATTGGGAAAAATTAAACCATTTAAAAATCAGGTGGTTCAGAGGGGTAATAGGGTACAATAGGTGAATTTTGAAGTATTCAAGTGTTCATGTTGTATGTACCTTTTTGGTAAAGTTCTTTAACGTCCTATTTAAGAAAGGCATATATTCTGAACAATGCACAGAATCCATAATGTGTACGTTACACACAAAGGGAGATGTAGAGCATTCCGAACAATTATAGGAGCTGAGTTTTGTGTTCAGTAAAATCTACAGCTCAGCCATTGATGTAAGACTGCAACAATGATATATAGAACACATAATATCAGTGGCGAAAATCAAGTTAGATTCGAACAAAATTATTCAACAATTGACAATATTTTTACACTTTTTTGGTGGCAGCTCAAAAGCAATTAGTGAAACAATAGAAAGTTACATATTGCATTTACAAATTTTTGAAAAAGCTTTCGATTCTATATCAAAATAGCTTTGTAGCCAGTACTTGTCAACAATGAAAAAGTAGGTAAAAATTTATGCATGTATAAGAAGTATGCATAATACTGTTAAAGCAAGAATAAGAAAATAAGGCAGATTTGACAGATTTCATCGTAATGTTCAAAAGGGGAATAAAAACAAGGACATATGTGCAGTCCGGGTTTGTTTTCTTTGTTAGTTAATGAACTTGCTTTAGAAATAAATGAAATGGAAATGAAAGAACACGGTATTACATTTTCTCTTGAGGTCATCGAATTGTTTATCTTATTTTTTGTAGATGATATTATCTTGATGTCAGAAACATTGGAAGGACTACAAGGTCAGTTGAATAGTTTGTATACGGACCCCAGTTATCAAGAACTGACGGTAAATATTAATAAAAGGGATGTTATAGTTTTCAGAAAAGGTGGCAAGTAATTAGCTGCAAGGGAAAATGGGATATAAGGTTACAACAGAAATGAAAATTGTCAACAGTTTTAAGTATTTAGGGCTTATGTTTTTCAACCGAACTTAGGTTCTATACAGCATGGGATGAATTGGTGAGCGAAACTAAAAGAGCATTAATAGCGATTCTGAGAACATTGCATAAACTGGAGAATAATTCACCTGAATTATTTTTTTAAGCTATTTGATGGCCAAAGATCAACCTCTAGTACAGTATGGTTCTGAAATATGGACATGGATAAGGCAGCTTCAGATATAGAAAAAAGTACACACACACACATGGTCTTAATAAGTTTATCAGGTGTAGATATAAGAAATTCGAATGATTTCTTGTATGGCGATCTGGGTAGTATATTCTATACATTTAAAACTCTTATGCAGGTTGCATTAAACTTTGGTTAAAATTGACTCGTATTGGGGAACACAGATTACCGTATAAGGCATATAAAAACGCTATGTTGTATTGACGAAAAACGAAAAAAGCATACGTAGGTTATAAATGTTCGTACAACTGTAAACTAATATGGGTATTCTTATTTTGGGGATGATCAGGGTGTAGAACTGGTTTTCAACATTTATTCAAGAGTTTAGACAGAGAATAATCGATTGCAGGTGGCAGGAATGGGACAATTACACGCAAGCAATTGAGAAATAATAGATTTTATAAAACGTTTAAAAACAGTTATCTAAGGGAGTTTTATGTATGATATATGAATATAAACAAATTTATAGAGAATGCCCCCTCCTAAATTTAGATCTAGGGTTTCATCTATATTCATACATTCTTAAAGGTATACGAGAACAAGTGTGTTAAGAGTTGTTTACCTTCACTATGTTTATCTGCTGAGGAAGATGAAACATCCATTTTTCCTTTTTGTGTCCAACTTACAATGATTTAAGAAAAGATCCTAACCCACCAAGAAAGAAGATACGTACATGAATCGATGCATGTTGTTCAGGTTATGTCTTTTACTTTCATCAGCTTGACATTGTAACGATGCGAAAACTTGTCATTATACTTGTATAAAGCCTTTGCAAGACATGTCGTCGGTCATTAGCTAGATGTTCAATCTGCCGGCATTTTTGTATTGTCATCTGTATATATGTATCTACACTGTATATGATAAACTGTTTGTAACAGTATTGTGATTGAGGCCCCATCCGAATGGGCAGCTAAACGTCTGCTGAAATAAAATCCATCATTAATGTTCTTTCATTAAAAGAGTCTCTTTCTCTCATTCTTCTCAAAAAACTACATCTTCATCGCGCTTCGAGCGCGTCGCACGCGCGCGCGCGCGCACACGCACACACACACACACACACAACACACACACACGCGCGCATGCGACGCACACACACACACACACACAAAAACACAACACACACACACACACACACACACACACACACACACACACACACACACACACACACACACACACACAGACGCACGCACACATGCACGCACGCATGACCACACGCGCTTGCTCAAACAGGTCATCCTGTATGAAGCCTTTGCGCTGGTTGTTTTGGACTGTGATTGATTGCACTTGTTTCCGGCCGAAAAGATAGTGGGCAGTTTCATTACCGTATTAAATGTGCCTTCACAATGTCGTAACTACGCTAAGGGCATAAAAGCTGCGTTTATTGAACAATGCGCCACATTTATTACCAATCACAAAGAAAAGGATGGTAATTAAAGAGATGCGAGCGAGAGAGGAGGAGCTTAATGGATGAGAGATTCGAGAAGAAGAAGAGAGAAGAAGAAGCAGAAGACTAAAGAAGGGAGAAGAGAGATGTGGGGAGGAGGATGGAAGGAGACGAAGACGAAGAAGAAGGAAGAGAAGAAAGAAGAAGAGAAGAAGAGAAGAGAACGGAGGGCATAGAGCTAAATCAATTTGAAAACTAGCTCGCATTTGTTCCAAGATATTCATCCACGACCGTCACCCAAAGCGAAGACCGTCAGACCCACACGATACTGAATTGTGGACAATCAATTTATTTGTATGTGAAGGCCCGCAGTCGTGAAAAGTTTTTAAAAAATCGTATAGCTAAGAAAATAGATTGGAGAAGAGCGTAGTAGGCTTCCACGTTGTCCAGCGACAGAGAACACACACAGACAGGCGCCGACAGCGTTCACTAATGAGATGAAAACTTGACAAATGAATGATTAAGGTTCGTCAGGGTATAAGCCACCATGGTTCGCTGTCATAGTATGCAGTATTCATGAATAATGCCAAGGATAAGAGAAACGTTTTGTGCGTAGGCGTACATCAATGGCGCCAGTCAAGGCTTTCAAATTGTGTGGGTGGTGTGTTGTGTGTGTGTGTGTGTGTGTGTGCTGTGGGTGTGGTGAGTGTGTGTGTGTGTGGGGTTGTGTGTGGGTGTGTGGGTGTGTCGTGTGTGTGTGTGTGGTCGTGCGTGGTGTAAAATTATCATCACATTCATAAGTATGATAATGATAATTAAAATATAATAATTGAATATTTTATCAAAAATATCGTTCTTACAGGATTATTAGTATTATCAGTTAGTGAGTTAGGTAGTTAGTTTTTTTGTAGTAGTAGTATGTAGTAGTATAGTAGTAGTATGTAGAATTATCCATCATCATCATGTATGATCTAAGAGTATAAGAATGTTTTTACAGTTACCTTAAACTTAAGCAGTTCTGGAACCATAGCCACACATTCAACTGGAAAAAGGCGAGATAGAATATTTCACAATCCCCCTCCAGCTATGTTGAAAGAAGGGAAGACCTGAAAATACGCTAGTTAGAACATACACCGAAGTCAAAAAGCGAATATTTGATGAACAGATTCTTCGTCCAGTACGGGAAAAAAGAAGAATGAAGAAGAGAAGAAGAAGAAGAAGCAGAAGAAGAAGGATGGAGTAGTTTCTCCTAAATGGCAACGGAGTATAATCATCGGGTTACACCAAGAATAGAGCGGACAGACAACTAAACAGTCCCCAGTACACCACCACCACCTCATGTAACAATTTCACGCCCAAGTAAGCCACTCGACTCTAAACCCTCTGCAAATATGTAGCCGCCTTATAACGACAACTTGGACAATCAGGCATCAGCAAAAAAAAAAAAAAAAAAAAAAAAAAAAAAAAAACACAAAACCACCACAGACACACCCACCCCCCACACACACACACACACCCATACTGATCTCTTTTCTAGACTGTCGAAACACCCTTTATCAAACTCCACCCGTCACCCTAGAGACTCGACACAAAACCTGCCCTTGTAATCTGTCTCAGCTTTGAAAAAAAAAAAAAATCCAGACCCTGATTAGTTTGTTTGAAGTGACAACGACGGCAAGGGTTGATGACCTTGAGACATGAGGACCCGGCAAAGCTTTCAGGATTAGCAAGGATCAGAGGACGATATGCTATCTCTTACGGCATGAGTGCAAGAGATTTCATGGACTGTAGCACGAGAGTGGACGGGGGCGAGGGGTGGGGGTGGTGGGGTGGTGGTGGTGGTGGTGGTCATAGTGCTGCAAGAAGTTGAAGCAACGGCCCGAGGTATATGTGATGAGTAGCCTATACCCCCCACCCCATGACCTCGCGCACGTTCCCAGTCCATTCCACTATATTCATACTTCCCCCTCACCAGCTCACAACCCTGATCCTTTGGCTCTCTCCAGCTCACACCCTGATTCTTTGGCTCTCTCCAGCTCACACCCTGAACCTTTGGCTCTCTCCAGCTCACACCCTGATCCTTTGGCTCTCTCCAGCTCACACCCTGATCCTTTGGCTCTCTCCAGCTCACACCCTGATCCTTTGGCTCTCTCCAGCTCACACCCTGATCCTTTGGCTCTCTCCAGCTCACACCCTGATCCTTTGGCTCTCTCCAGCCACACCCTGATCCTTTGGCTCTCTCCAGCTCACACCCTGATCCTTTGGCTCTCTCCAGCTCACACCCTGATCCTTTGGCTCTCTCCAGCTCACACCCTGATCCTTTGGCTCTCTCAGCCACACCCTGGTCATTTGGCTCTCTCCAGCCATACCCTGATCCTTTGGCTCTCTCCAGCTCACACCCTGATCCTTAGGCTCTCTCCAGCCACACCTGGTCCTTTGGCTCTCTCCAGAG
>JADBJO010008047.1:100416-102188 GCA_016801955.1 Conus betulinus | reverse complement strand
GCAAAATCATCCATCCTGGTTGTACTAATATTAGTGTCACAATCTGCAAAAGCATCCATCTGTAGAAATATGTGTCACAATCTGCAAAAGGCATTCCACTGGTATTTTCTAGAGGTTCCAAATTCTAAAATTTGAAAATTTCACTTAATGTGTTTTGGTTCCTAAAGGGGGCACTGGTGGTTAAACGTTCACGTTTAAAAACCTGTTCGCAACGCGCCGCGAGAATGATCGCGGCGCCCGACTGACCACTCGGCAACGTGGGGCGAAAATACCGATCGGTCCTCAAGGAGGACACGCTGCGAGAATAACAGCGACGGGTCTTCTAAAATAAATATGCCTGCATTTCCCGAAGAATTTTTAATCAGTGCTATCAGCATACAGATGCAGTCCTTCATACGTCATATAATTACAGTTAGCAAGCTGCAAACAACCAGTCGATTTCATTGGTTAATTGAAGAAAAACAGCCAACCCGTTGGCGTCTTCAAGAACTGAATCGGCGGCTCCTTGTTCATGTCAATTTGTTAATGTCATTTTCAACTCAATCAAACAACAACAAAATAATTACTTTTGACTTTTAGATTATTTGTCATCAAGAAGATGTAAGATACCTCTATTTCCACTGTACAAAAATATCCACTGTCGGATTTATGCGTTAAAAGAAAATTGATTTTAAAAAAAAGGTCGACATTAAGTGTCCTGAGGGAATTTCAGTGCCGTGACTGCAGTGTTAACTGGGCACATAGAGCAGAAGGAGAGTGTGTGTTGACAGTGTTAAAGTGCAAGATCATTAAGTGTGACTCCATAGGAGTCAAATTTACTTAATGCCGATATCAGAGCAGTCAAGTTTATTAAATATTTAAGGTACGAAAGGGAGGAGAAATGTTGATATCCGCAGTGCAAAGTTCACAAACAGTGGATAAGAGTATTAGATGTGCACGCATCAATAAATGTTGAGGTCTTGAGGTACAAAATGAACGAACTATGGATGTCAAAAAATTTTTTTTAAGTTACAAAACATTGATTTCGCGGGTGTACTATCTGCATTATTTCAGTGTTTAGAGGTGCATTGGTTGTTACAAACTGTTGGCATCTGGAGGTGCGAAAAGTAACTGAATGCAATGTCTTAGTGGTTGTAAAGCTCACAAACATGTAGGTAGGCTCATTGTTTTGGTGTGCATTCCTTCTTTGGGTCGACAACAGTAATAAGACAAACCGGGTCGTAATCCGGTTTTCTTGCCTTGCTCAGCGCTCATTTTCGGAGAGGTTTGTTGTGCTTTTCTGATTTTGTCTTTTCTATCGATTTTTTTTTCTGTCATCTCATCGACTTCCAACTACAATCGCATGTCGCACTCTGACAGTGACAGTGATATGAGCTTGACAGGGAAACCCCAGCAGGCACTGCCATCCAGTCAACACATGGGTGCGTGATCTGTAAGGTGTCACTGTGCAAGGATCGTTGCTGTTTTTCTTCTTTTTCACAGCAGTGAGTGGGTTTCCTACGCACTCATTCATAGTAGTACACCTGATGATACTAAACTCACCAAGGGACTGGACTTTGGTCATTTCTTGTTTTGCACAGACTGTTTGGGGGTTTTGACTAAGTGATCATGGTGCCACATACAAAATTACTGAGGTTTTGTGCGTGTACAAAAAGTGCAAACGAAAAAGAAAAGTTCACGCTAGTGCTCAGTGTGCGACAAAAGTGCTAAAAAAGCAGAGAACATTTTCAAGTCCACTGTGTTCGTGTGTGTGTGACCACATGTGGATCGTA
>JADBJO010008047.1:80416-95416 GCA_016801955.1 Conus betulinus | reverse complement strand
TTGGTTATAATCCAAATGGACACAGGTAGATGTCTAATATATGTATCCAGGGAAGCACAATGCCTTTGAAACAGTCTGTTCACTCACAAAATAAACCAAGAAATGTCCAATTATGATTTGTGATTCGTGTCACAGCCTATAGTGCACTCTATGACCCATTTATATTGTCACACCGACACAAATAAGAAAAAACAAAAAAACAAAACCCTCTGCCATCACACTATGTACGAACCGGATTGCTTGCTATACTAATAATCTATAAGATTTTGCATAGAGTTATATAAAGTTTGCCACACAGAATGAGGTTCAGTGTGAGGAAATGGAAGAAAAGCTTTTTCCCACCACTCCATGGTCCTGAAGCTTAGCGGTGTATCAGCTGGTCACCTTTGTCCACCCTGGCCATGTTCTGAACGTAGTCCTGGACAGCCAGGGGTTTCCTGAACTGCCCATGGCATATGGTCACATCTGCCATGCGGTGAGGGTTGACCTTGTGGTGATGCTTTCTATCCATTCACTGTAGAACAGCGACAGTACGTTACACAATGGCACAATAAACCATGATTGATCTTAAAGATGCTTTCCTCTTTACTCTCTTTACCCATGCTGTTTCATGAAAATATAAAGATATGTCGGAACGCCATACTCATCATTGTAATTATTTTCATAGATGTATGTGTGTGTGTGTGTGTGTGTGTGTGTGTGTGTGTGTGTGTGTGTGTGTGTGTGTGTGTGTGTGTGTGTGTGTGTGTGTGTGTGTGTGATTATGTGTGTGTGTGTGTGTGTGTGTGTGTGTGTGTGTGCGTGTGCGCACGCATGATTATGAGTGTGATGATATGTGTGTGTGTGTGTGTGTGTGTGTGTGTGTGTGTGTGTGTGTGTGTGTGTGAGAGAGAGAGAGAGAGAGAGAGAGAGAGAGAGATTTGTGTGTGTGTGTGTGTGTGTGTGTGTGTGTGTGTGTGTGTGTGTGTGTGTGTGTGTGTGTGTGTGTGTGTGTGTGTGTGTGTGTGTGTGTGTGTGATAAACAAAAATAAATAGTAACACAATAAAACATACACACCTTGCTGGAAAGACTGGACTTGACCATGTTGTTGCAGACGATGCGTTTTCAGCTGAGAAAAAGAAAATGGGAGGGGGCGTTGCATTCTTGTGATGTAATGTGAGGTGGCACAGTAGGAACACATCCAAAAATCTTGATGCCAGTTGTGCATCATGAACCACAAACAGTCTTCCTCTGTCATGTCCGGTACCCGCTCTCCTGTCTGCTGGCCCCTGTGCTGCATGCTCGTTATCACCACCACCCTTTTCACCCTGTCACTGGCTTCAGCTCTCAGTGCCACCAGGACATGTTCAGAATCTGAACTTCTCCACCTCCACTTTCAGTAAAATGCCAACTACTGTTGTCAACGTCTTTCCCAGTGTCTGGACCTTCAGTTTTAAGTGATTCAAACATTTCTAACGTCGTGAAACGCTGACTATGGCAAGTTTGTATCCGAGCTCCGAGTTGAGATGCCATTGTTGGCGTGCATTGAAAACATGGATAGTGACTGAAAAAAAAAAACACCTGTAGCTTGCTTGCCCAGCAAAAATTTCTGCCACCATAGTTTGCTTTCAACAGGGGAAAGGTCAATGAATATTCTAATTAGATTATCAAGTTATCTGCAAAGCAAGTGTCACACCAAAAATTCAAATGGTTCAAAAAGCCATGATTGATGCCCTTCATCTAAACGTGTGTGCAAGTTAGGGCCTCCATTGGGGCCCTTCGTCCCGAGAGAGTAGATGGAAGCTGTAAGTTCTCAGCATCTAAACATAAAAAAAGAAAAATCCCACACTGGCCGCGGGCAGTTCTTTTAAGTTTGTTGCCAGCTTCTCTCGCTGGAATACATCCAGAGTAATTTCTCTTCCTTTTGGTAACATTATTTGTCTTGGGAGTGACAGTGCAGGTGTTGCTTTCGACCACGTCTGAATCTGAAAAGTAGTTGTGTCTCTCCTACCTACTTTAATGCGTTCAACACAGTATGACGTATCCTCAAAGATTTGAAGACTGCCATTTGATTCTACAAAGCTTTCTTTTCTATGGCTTTTCTAGATTCAATTGTGTTCATGTTGCTTATAGCACAGCCACAAGCTTTGTGTTCAAGATTTAGTATTTTTTAATTGCACCACAAGGTGGACACGCCAGTCATTTAGTCTGCAAGAAGTAAAGATGGCAATGGCAGAGGTAGCTGAAAAGAGTTCCACCCAGTCCCAGTGGAGGAAGAACAAAAGTGAACTATCTGAGGCTCACAGTTCCCATGGCGTCCAATAGTGATGGGATAACATATTTGTCCCAAAAGGTACAGTATGAGACGCACGCCTATCAAAAAGTGTTGATCTGAATTCCAACAGCCAGCCCACAGGCAAGACATTCTGGCACGAGGTGATCTAGATGTCATGACCTGCATGTGGCCCGGCCCCCTCAGAGTGTTCAGAGTTCAGGCCAAAACACCAGTCTGAGGAGCTTCTTCTCTGAAAACGTTCTGCTGTCAAAACTGTCCCTAACTCCTCTTCCCAATGGTAAAAACCACCACCAGTCTTACTCATGGAGCTCCTTGATTCTTACTCATAGAGCTCCTTGGTTCTGGGACAATCTGCCACTGAAAAGAGCCAGCAATGTCGCCCCAAGATTATCTTCATCCCTGACTACCCGCTACCCCTACACAAAGTATTGACCGTTGCTTTGGCATTTCAACTGACATTACCAGACAGATGACAGACTAACAACTTCTCATGTACACTGCCAGCCATGAATGCCATAACACTAATCCCAGAAGTTGTCCACATTGATTCCAGACCCAACATTTCTGCCGCCCTGTGCCAAGCCTCTGGATGCTGTGACCTCTGACCTTGATTTCATTCAGATGGATGCTCTCCTCCACCCTCTTCCCTCTCCCGCTCTCGACAGCTGTACCAATTACTGAGCAAATTCCCTCGCTTCTTTATGGCATCGTTCTTCTTGTGATGCTCCCATCACAGTGAACTGACACTATCTTTATTCTTAGTTTGTCTTTGACAATCCTCCAAATACTGCAGCATGCTTACCACCCCGTCTGGCGATGCATCTACTGGGCAACAATATAGAAGACTGCTAATGGTGATGGAAACCATGTATGTGTCTGTGTCAGAAAATATAAGGCTGGATACAAATGTGTCTGGATACAAAGTCACTGAGGTGGTCATGGCACGTGAGCCAAGTGGCGTGAATCATGCCCAAGTCTTAGTGCGGGTGTGCTGGGGAAAACTCATTTCAGAAGATGACATTGAGAGCGTTCCAGCTCTGAACAATATTAATCCCTAACCATGACTTTTCAGATGACATTGAGAGCATTCCAACTCTAAACAATATTAATCCCTAGCCATGACCATGCAGATTTGGTGGAACGTGTCTAATAGCCTTCATCTCGTGAACGTTAATACTTTTCTCAAATAAACAAGACAGGCAAGACTGAGCAACTAGTGACTCCGCCAGGAAGGAAAGAGATGAACAGTATTTGGCATGACAGGGAATAAAGCTTAAATATAAGAGTGGTAAAAACAATGCACAAGTCAACGGCTCAAAGCCATGCATGCACCTACCCTCACAAACAACACAACACAGCACACAAGAAAAAGTGCAAAAGCAACATATATCTTCTTGTATTGCAAGTGGAAAAGGGAGTGATATTTTCAGTTCATGTCTGTCCCTGCATATTTACATTGCCAGGAAAGACGAACGGCGAAGTTATTCAGCAAAAATCATCAGTTGAAAGCTGACATGAGATTTAATCTGTCTTGGCATTTCAAATGCCGTCCTCACTCCCGGCAAAGTTTCGATGCCAACAGGCACCTGTTCTCTTGGTGCCTTAGTCCCTAGGCTGGTCTGTTACAGCTAAAAATTCACTGATTCCGGCAACGCAACTGACCAGAAGCCGAAGAGGGACTCCCATCTGTTTTTGGTGGCAGTTAGGTATTTATCATTCAATATTGATTTATTAGCAAACCGAAACCGTATTCCCGTTTAGGAGCGACTGAAACTTCCTCAGCGCACTGTGAAGGTTTTGTTTAGAAAAGGAAAGTATTTGTTGTGTTCTGTTATCCTATGACTTGATAGGGTAGCAAAACGAAATTATTTCGGAAAAACATGAATAGATGAAGTGAGTGTTAAAGGAAGTGGTCTTGGGAAAAAAAAAATTTTGTTTATTCTGTGACTTAACTAGTTATGAACTTCATGATGAAAAAAATGTTTAATTATTCCAATGTGGTTCAGCTAGGCTTTGCGAGAAGAGGGACAGTTTTGATGCTATGGATAATAAGCTCCCAAAGTGAGCGACATAGACTATCATATATGCTGGTTTTGATTTTTGATGTGGATGAGTATTTTAACTCACTCTTGATATGAATATGAATAGTTGTGTGTTGGTAAACAAGAGTGTGTGGAAATCTTTCCCTTACATATATTGAATTAGATTAATCTTTTGGAAAAAAAAAGATACCTTCTAAAAATCTGGTGATTATATGAAATGAAATGAACATTCTTGTCGTGTTACAATAAAAAAAAGAAATGAACATTTTTGTCGTAACGAACGACGTTTATAGTTTGATGATGAAAGGTACTCATTAATTGTGTGTAATGAATTGTGTTCATGGCTTCTTGAAGAGGGGTCTAGGTGGGAATCCTTTCCCCAATTTGGAAAACTAGATTCTGAAAGGTTTATATTGAAATCCTTTCTGTGTAGTGTTGTGATTCCGGAAAAGGGAATGTTGTAGTGTTATGATTCCGGAAAAGAGAATGTTGTGGTGTTGAAGAAAGAATATGCTGATGTTTGTCCCAAGTTCCAGTGGAATGTGATGTGGCTAATGAATATGAATGTAGTCGTGATTGTAATGATATAGTAGCCATGATAATCAAGGTAGTTTGAGACTGTCGCCTTGTCATCGGCAGAGACGCCGTGAGTGTGGTAGTGATTTTGAGCCACAGCTCTGTGAAGTTCCGTTAGTCCTGTTTCGGACTGGATTCTGTAGACCTCGTCTTGGTCGTCTTCGTCGTCTTTAGCATCCTCCTCCTCATCGTTGGAACCCTGCAGAGAACTGTGTTGGACCAGACGCGGCCAGCACCAGCAGCGCTAGTAGATAGCCAGTTATATATAGTCTTATGGTTGGGGCGCCGACATATTGATGAACTTGTGTTTATTATATATGTTTGTCTGATGGCTCGGGCAGCATAAAACAAAAACAAAGTACTGTTTTGTTGCCTGGCTGTCAATTTCTGGGTGACTGTGTGTGTGTATGTGAACTGCATCCGTAATTTCTGTGTGAGAGTCAGACAATCGGACACCCGTAACACACTCATTCCATTTGTAACATACGTGAACGTCCGAATGCTTCCCATGAACAATTTTTGGCTGGGAAAACTCTCACATTTAGTCACTCTCTCTCTCTCTCCGACACTACCAGCACAGTCGATCTTCCTCACTGATCGGCCATGTAGAAAGAAAGGAGTCCTTTAATCTGTTGCAGTGTGACGACAGACCCTGTCCATGTAGTCCTTCCCCTGTGACGCATAAACCAGGAGCTGTAGCAGAACGATGGTTGAAAACCTCAGAGTCATCTTTCATCTGGATAAACACAGGATTGATGCCGGTTCCTACATGTCCACATAGCTGTGTGATTCACCAAGCTGACAAACAATTATCCAAGTAGGTGACACGCAAATGATGTGGACCCATGAAAACTTGACTCCACACCACGTTCACAAAGAAATCAATCACTGTGTCCAAGACTCGAAGTGCAAACGATCTGTACCGCATGCCACTATCTTCACATGCAGAATCCATCTGGTCTCTTGTATGACATGCTATTACGCTGACCGCACACGATACGAAGGATGATTCCTTCATTCTGTGTTATCATTCAGGTCATTACATGGTTTGTTTTCCTAACACAACCAGTCGTGACTTTAACACTTTCACTACTTTCTGTTCTGACATCTGCTGTCTTCGCTGTTGGACCAAGGACAGAAAGTAGAGAAATGGGTCAAAAGCAGAGGAGAGTGGTAGCACAAAACACAATCATGGTGTCATGAACTTTGTTCATGCGAGGAAGACTAAATAGAGTCATGATCGTTACAGATCCAAAGGAAAGCCAGGTTACATTGTCCATGGTCGCTATTGTCTGCATCAGGTGGACAGAGGAATACACAGACCTTCTTGTGGGATCCAGTGTGACTCTAAATTTAGGCATTTGATGGTAAATGATCAGTTGGCCAACCACTGTTGTTAAACACATCATGAAATTCACGGCCACAATAACAGTGAGCCATCGGAATTCTTGGGCAGAATCATATCTGTCAAATAATGCCAGGCGACACAGTCCTGACTGCCCACGAAGTCCCCAGTGTGACAAACCAGGAAGAAACGGTATTAACGAAAAAAAAAAATCCCACCACACCACACACTGCTATGCAAACTGGTGTCAGTGACACTTGTTTACTGTCAAGGCAGTTTTACTAAAGCAAATGACAATGAGATGATCCAAAGTGATGAACCCAAGGACACACACTGATGTTTCACAGGACAGATAGAACAGAAACCCAGCGATCTTACAATTACACTGCTTGTCCAGGTCTTTTCAAACTGGATGTAAGGAACACTAAGCGTCTCATTAGCTGCAACCACAATGGCGACATGCAATCCTGTGCATAACTTAGCGCACAGAAAATTAGTAATCATCACCAAGTTGCCTTCAAAAACTCCCTTACACACAAGTACACTGACAATGCAACTCATGTTCCCTAAGGTGGCGCACACACTGACCAGCCAAAACAACATTTTATAGAGTTCAGTTGGCATTAGCTTTGCGCACGAAGGAATTATGGAGTAAGGAGCTAAGCATTTTATCATGCCCGACTGCTTCGGAAGTACGCTTTCTTTCACACAACAAAGCCTGTGATTTGGCACAAGAATAGTTTGTAAATGCTTAGATCCTGAAAACAAACCCAAAAGGAAATTCGTCAATAGGGTTAAACCTGATGTCAACTTCAATCAAGCGTCGCATACTTCTAAATGCAACAGATCCGATGAGTTTAATTTCTGAAAACGATAAATTGAAATATTTCGTCATTGGCAGGCTTACTAACAATTCATTATTTACTGCATTGAAGTTTGTTCTTGATATGTCTAGCCTAATCAACGAGTGATGAATTTGTTTTCTTTGATTTAGTTACTGGGTGTGACCTGAGAGGATTTCTTGCTAACAGCAACACTCTTAGATTTGCTAGCTGTAAAAAAAATCAGACATGTCAAGGGATGTCAAGTCATTGTCCGTAAGATCAATAAACTGCAAGTTCGGAAGCTTTATACCAGAAATATTGGATATAGAGCAAGAGGATAAATCAAGATACACAAGGTGTGCATTTAGAGTAAAATCACCCAGTGACATTCCTGATCCTGTGGCATCAACATATCGGAGTTGTAAATATGTATCAGGTGGGAACGCGTTTCTGCACAAGAACGAATGACCTTGACAGAGACAGCCCTTGGGGCAAGTCATATCACACACAGCATTTCGTCATCACGCTGTGGGCACTGACCCCATCCATCACAAAGATGATCTTCATGCACACAGACTCTGGAAGTTTGACACTGGTACTGATGCAAACACCGTGCACTGTCGCAGCCTCGTTCATCTTCCCCATAAACACAGTCAGAAAACCATTGCAGCGAGTGTAGACAGGGAGACAGTATAACCATTCTGATGTACATCGGTAATGGGTGCCAGGACAAGGCTCTTCTGTTTTCATCCTATGCTGAGTGAAGTAACCAGTACCATCCAGGTTAATGTAAAAGTGCTCCTTCTTCTCCCCATCTGTGTCCTGAATGCAGTAGGTACATGACTTGCGACTTTGCTGCTGGCAGTTCACCTCATCCGAATCATCCACACAATCAGAATACTCATTACAACGTTGGCCGAGTGATACACATTGACCATTGTGACACAGAAGCCGTAGCATGGAGGGTGCTCACACGATGTTTCATCATCATTGTCTGGACAGTCCTGTCTGAAGTCACAAACTAAAGTGTAATGCAACAGCGTGAAATCATCTTTACAACTGAACATTGCATGTGTACATTTCATATTCTTCTGAAAATAGCGAACCTTTCGTTCCGCTCATCATTGGCATTTTGGAAATCAAAGGGATGCGAGTGGTTTGATTCCAGACAGTGACTGTTACTGTTACAATGTATAAAGCTGTGGGTCATTGGACTGTCTGCACAAACCAATAAATTCTGTTGAGTGTTTCTGAAGCTAGACAAAGGTGTATGTATGTACGTGAATGTCACTTGAGAAGGAACCATGTCTAATAATTCTAGCTCCATTTCGCATAGTACTGCATATTTTGCTGAGAATTCAAGATCACGTAAGCCGTGTGGTGACCACTCACCATATTTACTTATCCTTGATGGGTTGTACATGTTAGAAAGACTGTACGTGAAGTGGTTCAAGTTGTAGTAGATTATGGTTTTATCAAACCACCGACGAAGCTTACCGTACATAAATGGTACAAGGTGCCAACCTGAAGAATGACCAATAATTATGTCGAAAGTGAAATATTTTCTGAGTATACGCAGGGCATCATTGTGTTCCTGTTTATTTTGTATTGAAGCCAATCTTTGGCCTATCTTCAAGCATTTATAATCAATAAATCTTAATGCTAAAACGGAATCAAACAGGATCATTTTGAAACATTTGTTGCGTGATGCCACCATCCCCTGGCACTCAGGACTGCTGAAGGGGCAGTCCCCTGTTTCATCCCGTCCATCTTCACACTCTGTCTTCAGGTTACAATGCAAAAAACTGCTGAAATGTGAGGTAATGACTTACAGAACAATTGAAAGTCCACCCTGTACATGATGAGGACGGTCATTCTCAAAGAAGGAATAAAAACGTAATTTCATAAAAGCCTGTGAGTAACGAATGAACTGAATTCTAATGAGTGAGGTAAGGAATATAGAAGCTGGTGCGGAACGTTCGGCACACACACGTGCACTGAATTCCTGAGAAGTATTGCGTTGTATAAAAGTCACTTTGAATGCGTTGCTTTCAGAACACGTCTGAGGATGACATGACTGAAGAACATTGACCATGATGACACATTTACATGTATGTTTAGCGTCTCTTCAAAGTCAGTGTCTCGTATTACATATGGCAAAACGATATATCCAGAATATGTTGTTACATATTGCAAAACTAATTTTGTATTACTTTTTATAGCTTGGATATCGATCGCAGCCATTGGATTGTTCAAATGTGTTGTTGACAAGAAATTATCGTAAGAATAAATTAACATTTCTTGAAGACTATGAACATCACATTTGATCTGGAGGATCTGAAAATTCATTGCGAACATGAAAATGCGTATGTTCCAGTCAGTGCTGCCGCACCAATATGCTAGCCTTCGAACATGAACACGCACATACATCTCTCGTTTCACCTCCACGTGCATGCTACAGAAAACACTGGAACCCCCACACAGCCCGTACACCACTCCCTGGTTTGCTAGAAACCCTGGCTTACCATAATTACACGTTGACATATTGATGTTAAGAAACATGCTCTCTGTGTTGTTGTTTCCATGAAATATGATACGCCTGGACATGCAGTGCTGATGTTTATATGTCCAGTAGTGCTGTTGTTTGCTTTGGTGCTCACATCTGCAATATCAGCACACAACTTAGAAGTCACAAACTGCATAAAGAAACAAGAGACAATTCACCTTGGAAGTGTGGTTTTAGATTCGAATATGACAATCACTATTTCATCATCTTATCTGTCAGCTTTACCAGTGTACGCGCTGATCTGAATTTTTCTCGAAATCCTTGAACAGCAGTACAATGAAACCTTTTTAAAAGTTCCGACTTAAAGTCCTCCTAGGTGTGCAATTATGTAAGAGGTACAGAATAGTGGACAGTAGGAGTATTTCCTTTGAAAAGGGATGAGATGTAGAAAATCCCTTTTTCTCTGGGTCAGCCACACGTATTGGCGTGGGATTCAAAACAATAGAGAAAAACGTCAATCTCATCTTTAAACTATCAAGAACAGGAAGCTTGGGGATGTACACAATTTTAACAGGAGGGTCTTTGGGGGAACAGAGGTCAAATCGAGACTTCTCAGAATGCAACAGAGATTAAACCTGGGTTGGCTTAAGATCAATCTCAGCCTGCACTCGGAGACGTTGTTATTCTCTTTCCTGTGCTCTTTCCATCTCAGTTTGATTTAGTCTACGAGCTTGTTGCCTGCCACTCCTTTTCGTATTCCTTTTTTTTTTTTTTCGTTTTCCTCAGTCTCATGTACGTTTAATTCACTTTCCTGTTCCTTTTGGTCGTTTGTCTTGTCCCTCAAATTTCAGTCCATCTGCTTTAACACTAATACATGGTGCTCCTCCTTTTCTTTTTCATGCCTATCTTTCACAATTAGCGAGTTTTTCATTGTCCAAACCATGTCGTTGGCCTTGTGCCAAATACGGTAGAAAGAAACTCGTGGAGAGCGTGGCAGCAGAGAGTCCTCAGAAGAAAAGCCCCCTTCAAGCAAGTGTTTCGGCCCTTCTCTCCTGACACTCTAGGGGGGTGGGCCACACCCGGTTCATGACTCCGGATGTCCCTCTGCTGCCCCCTTTTTCCCCCATCTTGGGACAAGCCATAGCTGGGATTCGAACCCATGCCCCTCTGGACATGCTCATTTTCCACTTAACGACTCGTGCACTAACCACTGAGCCACTGGGACACCTGATATTTGTTGGAAAGTTAAGCCTTATAAAGTTCACTTTTGTTCGTCCTTGACCGGATCCAGCTTGAACACCTCGCTGCTGCTTCCGCCATTGCTTTCAGGGCCCTGTTTTTTTCCCCTCCCTGCAACTGGGAGCTGTCTCATGAGGCTGTATACAGACGTTCCTACAAACCCCTTAGCTCCAATTTCTGCAGTGAGGACTTTGACTTGATAGTCTTCTCTCCTAAGGCTGTTTGCCAGATCAGCATACTTTCAGTTTTGTAGATTTGAGCTGCCTCCATTCTGTTCTCATATGGCACCGTGAGCTCGATCATGATCAGCTGCTTGGTTGACTGAGAGTGGACTACTATGTCTGGTCTCATGCCACTCTTGCTGATGATCTCTGGGTGACTCTTCCATTCTGGGAAGTCTGCAATGCACTCCCAGTCATCTACCCCGCCCAGCAGACTGCCTGCATGTTCCGAGTGGCACTGTTGTTTCTGGCCATGATTCGCTGCATCCTGCCGTGAAGAATGTTGCGGGTGCTTTTGGAGTCCTGATTTTCCCTTTTGTGGTGTTGGTACTAGCCAAGACTACTTGTAAAATCTCTTTGAGCACTTGGTTGTACCTCCATGTGTACCTTCCTTGAGCCAGGGCTACCTTACATGAGCTTAGGACATGCTCCACTCTTTGTTTTGCATGGCAGAGGGGGCATGAAGGATCGTCTGTTTTTTTCCCCCACTTCACCCAGGTTTGCATTTGAGGGCAGAAGGTCATATGCAGATCTGAGAATGAAGCTGATCCTGAGAAGGGCCATGCGCCAAATGCCATTCCAAGTGAGACTTCTTTGGAGTGCATTCCCACGTTGTCCATTGCCCTTGCTGGCTCTGCTGGACTGCTTTTTGGAGTGTTTTTTTTGGTCTTCTTTTCTCATCTTCTGAATCATCGTCTCTTTTGGCTTTTCCTTTGGCCTTTGACCACCATTCAGTTTTGGTCACCCCCCCAGTCGTTGTCTCTTGGTCTGTGTGTGCGTCCTCTTATTTCTCTGATCTTGAGACTTTCTTTTGCACAGTCCATCGCCTCTTGAACTTTCCATTTTTTGCCGGTCTTTCAGCTGGGGCTTGATTGCTTCTACCACCTTGTTTCCTGAGTCCTCCAGCATGTTTTGAAGTCCGATCTTCCCTGCTTTGTATTCCTCCAGGATGGATTTCAGTGGTTTCAGCTTTGCTTGGCGACAGTACAGCGCTATGTCAGTCAGACAGGGTGGGACACCAAGCCATTTCCTTGTGAACTTGTTGATTTTGAATTCCATTGCCTCCACTATGCTGGTGCAGATGTCGTATATCATCAGAGGCCATAGGAACTTTGGTATCAGCATGAACTGCAGACACCAGACCTTGTATTTGCCAGGGAGCCAACACTGGTCAATGGTCTCCAAGCCTTCTTGCAACATCTGTTTGGTTTCTTTGGCTCTGTGCGTGTCTTTCAGCGTATCATCATACCATCTTCCAAGGCTCTTGACTGGCTCTTGTGTAACTGGTGGAATGGCCTGGTTGGCAACACTGAAGACCACAGATTCGGCCACGTTTCCTTTTTTTCAGTGAGAGACTCCGTGATTTCTTTGGCTTGAACTTCATTGTGGATGAGGCAACTATGTCATCCAGCCTCTCCAGCACATAACGTGTCTCGTCTTCTCTGGATGAAATCACTGTAGTGTCATCCATGAAGGCCTTGAGAGGGGGCATCTTGTATCCATCGCCAAGGTCTGTTTGTCTTGCGTTGCTTGTTGCTGCTTTCAAGATGACTTCCATTGCCAACACGAACACTATTGGGGAAATTGCACAGCCCATTGCAATGCCCACTTCCAAGTTGATCCAATCTGTTGTGTTCTCTTTGGTAGAGAACCGCACTGAGAAGCAATTGAAGTACATGTCGCGGATGTTCTTTGGTACATGGTACATCTCAAGAGCCAACTGTATCATCTCATGGGGTACAGATCCATATGCGTTTGCCAGATCAAGCCACACTACGTCCAGGTCTCTCTTTTCTGTTTTTGCTCTTTGGATTGCGTCCCAGATCATTGTGGCGTGTTCTACACAGCCAGCCACGCCACCTTTCTGGACTGACACATCCATGTACTTGTTTTCCATGAGGTACTTGGTCAGCCTTGCTACCATGACAGAGACGATTTTCCCTTCGACGTTCAGTAGTGATATTGGCCTGAACTGGCTGATGTCATTTGAGTTTTGCTCTTTGGGGATATACGCACCCTCTGCCGTCATCCACTGGCCGCTGATCTTCTGGTTTCTCCAAGCTGATCGCAGCAGCCTGTGGAGCCACTCCAGCACCTTGGGACATGTCTTGTACAGCTGGTAAGGTATTCCGTTTGGCCCTAGTGATGATTTGGATCTGGCTTTTGTCGACCACCTTCTTGACTTCCTCCAACGTTGGAGGCTTGTCATTGAACTGTTCTTCAGGGTTGGTTGGCCACACCAGACCTTGAATGTCGAGTGGTGCTTTGTTTTGTGAGTCAGAGTATGTTTTCCTCAGATGCTGCTCAAAAACTCCTTTGTCCACACTTAGGGTCCCAGATTTTGGCTGTTCAAACAGAGTTCTGGCAAACTGGAAGGGGTCTCTGAAGAAGCGTTCTTGTGTCTTCTTCTTTTTGCTCTTCCTCTTCCTCGCAGATTCCGCTTTGCCGAGGGCGCTGTGTTTTGCTTTCAGGTCTTCCCAGAGTTTTTTCCAAGCCTTGTTTTTCAGCTGGCAGTGCGGTCTTCATTTGCTTCTTGAGGTTTTTTCTTTTGGACCCTGATCTTGTCCATCTCTTCTTGGCGTCTGAATTTCTTTGAGGTGTTTTCTCTTTGGGTAGTTGTGCTCCATAGGCGTCTCTACACGTGGCATACACAATGTCCCCATATGTGGCTAGTTTGTGTTCCAGGGTGCTTTTCCTATAAGTGCACGGAGTCTTTGGACGATTTTTGCATCCAGTTTCTCCCAATCTTCAGTCTCGTTTGCTCGTGGCAGGTTGAGTTTCAGGCGCCTGGCATCGAGGGCCTGTGCAAATACCTCATCCGAACCAACAGCGTGACTCCTTGATGGACTAGGAAGTGGGAAACCAACGAGAAAAAAAATCCAAAATAAACATTAGCTAGGTAAGATGTTGACATAAAACAACTCAGACCAATGGGATATGAACATTTGAACTGAAAAAGAAGAAAGGGGTACAAGCGCATTGTTTTGTGTTTCAAAAGCAAAGCTGGAATAGCACAGGCTGTTGACTTCAGAAAAGAAAATTAAGTGTACTTAAAAGTACTAAACGATTGAGCGGCAAACAAACAAAATAATAGTGAAACCAACCAAAATGGGCAACTGAGTACGGCTCACACCATCCATACTACTTCAGACCAGGAAATACAGAAAAAAAGGGAATAAAACTAATCTCTTTTCGGCAAAACCGAAAGATGTTGCAGAAAAACAAAATCAGTCCAGCATGTTCACATTCATGTCATCACACAGTCATATATAAAGAACAATCGAAGCAACGAAAAGGACAAACATTTAAGAAGGGGGAGAGAATACATACTATCCAGACCCTAAGTGAAATACGAAAATGAATGCATAAAACTAGTTGGGCACTTATGGTGGAGAAGAGAGGTGGAGGTTTTGAAAGGGAAGAAGGAAGCCTTGGAGGAAAGTAGATGGTGGAAGGGAAGGGACAGCTCTCTCCAAATCCTGCATCCCCCTCCTGCAACGAAGGAAGAGATGGCGTAAAATCCATCTTCCCGAGGGAAAGACACAGATGAGGAAAATGGGGCAAGGCACAAATCAGTCAAGCAATCAAATGAAGAATCACGTAACACAGTCAAAACTGAGATGACAAACCCTAGCCTACCTAAAACCATTCATTCCGAAAAGAGGAGGAGGAAGAAAGGAAATTTGATTTAGAATATCTATGAAGAGGGGAGACAACTTTTTTTTTCCCCCAAGTAGGCCCTATACGAACACAAGACACGCATTCACTCGACCCTGAGTTAGGATGACCACTGTCCCACAATGGTCCCACCCCCCCCCCCCCCCCCCCCCCCCCCCCCCCCCCCACACACTCACATGCGCATCGCGACAATGATGCGCCCAACACGCAACAACAAATCTGACTCCTTTCTTTCAGTATAGCAGATTACAATCCGATTTCAAATGTCTGCTCCAGTCAAATCAGCAACCGGT
>JADBJO010008047.1:59300-77253 GCA_016801955.1 Conus betulinus | reverse complement strand
TGGGGACTGGGCTGGAGGTACCCGGTGGACGATGATGAAGTGAAGGCCGTCATAACCAAAATCTGCCTGAATTTTCTGGGGGAGTAGTATAATTTTTTCAGATCATGATAATGAGAAGACCCACGTTTAAACATGCTTTTGAAGGAGGATTTTGTCTGGAAGATAAATGTGCCGTTTTCAAACAGTCTGTGAATATACCGTTTGGATTACTTGAAGTAAGATGTCCATCAGATGTACAATGATTTTAAACTTTCTACTAGTCATGTGAAAAAAGATAAAATTATTTCCTCTTCAAGTCACTTGGTGAATGATAAACAGTCTTGTGTTTGTTTGTACACCAACTCCGATTCCTTACTAAACAAAAGAGCAGAACTACAAGCAATGATAGAAATCCAGGAACCAGATGTTATAGCATCACAGAAGTGACAGACCTGTGTTATGCAGTACCAAAGACCTGTCGTTATGCAGTACAAGAGTCAGAGATAGTCATCTTTGGTTACGATCTTTTCACAATCTTGATAAGAACGTAGGGGAGTGGCACTTTATGTTAAAAGTAACATGAACCCGTCACTGTGAGAAGATCTGAACTCTGTATGATTTCCAGGAGTCAATTTTCATTGAATGTCAGCTGCAGAGAGAGAATCACTGACCCTGGGTGTGGTGTATAGAAGCCCCAGTAGCACTGTTGAAAAATTCAGGCAAATTGAATGACCTGATAGCAAAGGCAGCAGCAGCACCTAAATCTGGGAATCTACTCATCTTAGGTGACTTTAACTATCCAGAAATTGAGTGGAATTAAGAAACATGTAGATCAGGAGTAGGACACCCAGCCTCACAGTTCTTGAAGATCTGCAAGGATTCATATCTGATTCAGCACCAGAGGGAACCTACCCATTGGAGAGGGACAAGCACCTAGCCTTGTGGACCTAGTACTGACAAACAGAGAGGACACAATCAGTGAAATAAACACATATGCTGGCTTAGGGAAAAGTGACCATGCAACTCTGCTCATACACCTGGCATGTAGTGGTAAAGAAGATTCGAAAGAGATTACGCACAACTATTCAAAAGCGGATTTCGGTGCAATTGGGAAACAGTTAGGAGATGTTGATTTGGATAAAGAGTTGAGTGGCCTGAATGTTAATGAGATGTGGACCAGAATCAAAGATGAGATAAACTCAGCTATAGTAGCAACATGTTCCAAAGACAAACTTCTATGGTAAACGATTTAAGAAATGGATGGACAAGGGAACTCTAACATCGGTGAGGAAAAAGCACAGGCTATTCCGCCGTTGGCTGGAGACTAGGGATGGGAAAAAATATCAACTGTATGCCAAAGCAAGAAACAGATCTAAGAAAGAATGTCAGAAGGGCACAACATCAAATGGAGCAAGTAGTAGCTGCACAAGCGAAACAAAATCCAAAGGCTTTCTGGTCATATGTAAGCAGCAAAACCAAGACAAGGAGTGGTGTAGCAGACTTGAAGAAAGAGGATGGCAGTAAATCGAAGTCAGATCAAGAGAAAGCTGAGATTTTGAATGCATTCTTTCATAGCGTCTTTACCGTAGAAGAGGATGGGGACCTGCCGGAACCACATGAATGCAGTTACGATGAAGAGCTAAGCGACTTTGAGATAGATACTGAGAAAGTCAGAAAACTGTTAACAGATCTAAACTATTAAGGCTTCAGGACCCGATGGGCTACACTATTAAGGCTTCAGACCCGATGGGCTAAACCAAATGCTTTTGTCCAAGACTGCAGATGTTCTTGCCACCCCAGTGGCCATGCTGTTCAGAAAATCTTTGAATGAAGGAAAAATCCCAGAAGACTGGCGGTTGGCACGGGTCACACACTATCTTCAAGAAAGGCAGCAAAATGCTAGCTAATAACTACAGGCCAGTTAGCCTAACATACATCCTCTGCAAAGTAATGGAGAAAAACTAGTAAGAGAACAACTTGTCAAACACCTAGAAGAAAACAATCTTGTCAGTGAGAAACAACATGGGTTTGTAAAGGGAAGGTCGTGCATCACTCACTCAGCTTCTTGACGTCATGGACACTTGGACTAAGGTCTTAGATGATGGAGGCTCAGTCGATATTGTTTATATTGACTTCCAGAAAGCGTTTGATAGTGTTCCACACACAGACGACTGTTTTTTGAAAGTTCAGGCGCATGGTATCAAAGGGAAAGATATTACTTTGGATACAGGACTTCCTACACAACAGGCGTCAGCGGGTTGTCGTCAATGGCGCACAGTCAGAAGAAGCCAATGTTTTGAGTGGGATATTCCCAGGGGAGTGTCTTAGGACCTATTTTGTTTGTTTTGTATATTAACGATCTACCGAAATCTCATTCAAAACTCTGTACACCTTTTTTGCAGACGATACGAAGGTCTTTGCACAAAGTGATGATAAGGAGCTACGCATGTCTTACAGGAAGACCTAAACAGACTGCAAAGTTGGTCAAGACAATGGCTATTGAAGTTCCACCCTGAGAAATGCCATGTCCTGAAACTGGGGAACAAGAAGTCAGATGCTGTGTACCACATGACTGAAGTAAACATCGATGGTGAGACATGTACCACAACCCTGTCTGAAAGTGAAGTTGAGAAGGACCTTGGGGTTTACATTGACAACAAACTAAATTTCAGAGAACATGTGGCCAAGGCAACTGCTAAAGCAAATAGAGTTGTTGGTATTATCCGTCGCTCCTTTGACTTCCTGACTGAAGATATTTTTCTACAACTGTACAAGTCTCTTGTACGACCAGTACTAGAGTACGGACATTCTGTCTGGCAACCCTACCACAAAACACTGTGCCAGGATGTAGAAGATGTTCAGCGCAGAGCAACTAAACTTTTAGCATCTATTAAAGATAAAACATATCCTGAGCGTCTTTCTACTCTCAAACTTCCAAGCCTGGAGCACAGAAGAAAAAGGGGTGACATGATAGACTTGTACAAGTTTATACATGGCATCTACCGGAGTGATAGACCACGGTTCGAACTATTTACCAACAGGGACAGCAGAGGACACTCTTTGAAACTATCCAAAGTTCATCACAGACTGAACATCAGGGGAACTACTTTTCTCTTCGAGTGATTGATGTTTGAATGGTCTTCCTGACTCCGTAGTAACAGCCCCTACAGTTAATATCTTCAAATCACGGTTAGACACTCATTGGCAGGAACTTCCGACAAAATACAATCCGAATAGGGTTAGGTTAGAGTTAGGGTTTGGGCTAAGGGAAGGGGAAGGGGTGGGGTAGGGGTGGGGTAGTGGTTAGGGTTCACGCTAATACACACTTGTGGCATTGCAGGTCTGTGGCATAGAAGGCTGTGTTAAAGAGAGCCTGTGGCATACAGAGCTGTGGAATAGCAGGCCTCCATGAAAACCGTGTTCACATATATAGAGCCTGTTGTATCCAGAGCTGTGGCAATAAAAGAACTTGTGGCATAGAGAGCCTGTGGTATAGCAAGCTCCCGGATGGGGAGCTCCCAGATAAATGTGTTACTGCCCGACGTAATGCCACGCCTACCCCATCCTTCCATCCCTGCAGACCGCTTATTACGATCAGTAGACTCATGTATGACTGTCCATTTTCTGCCACCACCCCCCACTCACTCTGCCGAATTTCAAAGAGTGACATACCCGCGCACCACTACATGCATCACCATCCATTGCCCTTCCCACACGGTCGTCAACTCTTGAACTCCCCCTCCCCTCAGGAGGGCTTGCGTGGTCCTGTGATCCCTTAGGCTTTGCTGGCGGGGGCATCAATACTTGAAGATAGGCTAGGTTTTTTTTTAAATGCTTCTAGGCCTGAAAAGTGAAGATGCTGTCTGGCCTAAGCACAACGTGGTAAGGAGTTGATGCCCCTGGTAGGGCTTCCCATGTCAGACAGGCTAAGGGTGAGGATCCTGACTAATAGTAACCCGCCCTTTCTCCTTTTCTTGTTTTCTGCCTTTCTTATTTGGCTCTTTTCTATCTTCGTCTCCCCTTCAAGTCTTCTTTTCCACACTCTTTTTCTCTCTGTGGTCTCTTAAGATCTGCCGCGTTTGCCGTGCAGTGCGACCTGTGACGGAGGGGGATGAGATCCTGGTGATTTAGAGGGCCAGCGCCCTCAACACATCATTTTGGCTCGGACCTCTCCTAGACAGGAGGTACACTCTGGCCCAGGTGTATTAATCGGCTCCCCCCTCTTTGGGCTGGGTCAAGACAGGCAGTTCTCCAGCTGGCCAAGTTAACCCCTGCATTGCTCAGCTCTCTGCTCCCGGAGTTGAGCATGATCAGGGGGGATAGGGTTAGTGGCGCTCTGTTTGTCGTATATCTCTCTTGAAACCTGGAAGGGGTCAAGACAGTGACTTCTTGGCCCTGGCCCCTTTGTTGGACCCCATGGTGGGTGGTTAAAGGTGAGACGAAATTTATGCACATAAAACATGGCTTTATCTAAAATCATCCCCCCTAAAAGAAGAGGAAGGCAGTAGACCCCGTTTCCAGACGTTTGGATTCAGACAGTGATTCAGATATGGAGAGGATCGTTTTGGGGCTTCCTGGCTTGTGATTGAAGGGACAGACCAGGAAAAGCCTATTTCTGCTCTGAGTCCCTTTGCAATTCAGAAGGGCTTCCAAGGTCTAGCAGGTGCCCTCAGTTGGTGAAAAGGCTATGGAACGGCTCATTTCTCATCCAGTGCAGATCGAAGAAGCAATCAGAATAGCTGCTGAGGGCAACAAGGCTCGTGGACAGAGAAATCCGGGTTGACTCCCCATAAGCAGTTAAATTTCATCCAAAGGAGTTATTCGGTGCCCAGATTTGAAAGGTGTCTCAGAAGCGGAGATCAAGACATTTCTAATCCTGAATTCAGAATTTCCAATTTAGAATTTTCAAAAAGGAAAAAAAGAAAAGAAAAAAAAAACAGTTTGAAAATGTGGTGTCTGGTGGTGTATTTTTTCAACTGGGCGTTAATGCATGTCAGAGTAAAGCCCATAGGATGTTATCTGAATGTTGGCGTTATATCCAGAATGATGTTCTGTTGATGTTAGCTATTACATGCAGTGCAAAATGCGTTTTTTCTTTTAAACCCCACTTGTCATCTTCATCCTGTGGTTTCCGAATTTTGACTTCCGATGGCTAGCTTTGTGGAGATTTACTGATGATGTTTTTAGTTTAAATGAAATGATGAATACTAAAATCATAATAATGTTTAGTGAAGAAATGATTAAGAAATCTGCACAGAGTCTCTTATCAAAGCACAGTTTTTCTGAGAAATTTTTTTCATAATTCACCTTATTGATTACAGCTGTCTACGGTGGAAAATGTAAGAGAGAAACTGGAGCTGCTAGCAAATGATAGTTTTACTTGGAAACTTTTTGTAGCTCATTTGAATGATAGTTTTCCTTGGAAACTGTTTTTTTTTTTTTTTTTAGCTCATTAAATGAAAGCTTTACTTGGAAACTGCTTTTGTAGCTCAGTTAAACCATTTTGTGGCGCTTCTGTCTCCAGGAATGGACTAATTCTCTAATACATTGCATTTTCTTATGTCTGAAAACAGAGTATCGCAGACACAGTTGTCAAATTCCAGTTCCATCCCTTGAGTCTTAAGGAGTAAGTAATAAAAACCTGTGAATATTTGTAATGTTTTTTGCTCTTCTTCTCAGTTCTTTGCATTTTCTTTCAAAGAATTCTTTTAAACTGGGAAAAAACTTATGATTAGGGTCATGATGTCATGTATGTAATTGTGTGTACATGAAAGCATTTGTGTGTGCGCGTTTTGTCTATGCAAGCATACTTGTGCATGTGTGTGTGTGTGTGTGTGTGTGTGTGTGTGTGTGTGTGTGTGTAAGTCCATTGTCAGTCATTTTTCTTGTAGGGGCATAGGGGCATTTGTCAGTGGTGTGTGAATGGACAGTATTTTAGCTCTACTGGGATATTAGGAAATCTTTTTCTTTGCCTTTATGTGTACACAACCCTCCATTCATCACCTGAAACTTGCTGATGCTCTGATAACTGACAAACAAGCTGTTGTCAGTCTGCTGGCCTCCACCATTCAACAGAACTCATCTTCAAATAAATCTGCAGCCTTTTAAGAAACAAACAAATCAGAGAGAAATCTTCATACAATTTCACATCAGACAACTCTGAAGCCTACAAGCTTCCTTTTTCGATCAGTGAACTGAAATCAGCTTTGCAAACCTGCACTGATTCTGCCCCTGGTCTGGATGATATTCATTATCAGGTTTTGAAACATCTTCCAGAAAGCTGTCTCCAGACCCTTCTTCAAGTCTACAACCATATCTGGACCACAGGGTGCTTCCCGCCCTCCTGGTGGAAGGCCCTGATCATTCCAGTCCCAAAGCCTGGAAAGGACCCTACCACCCACAAACTATCGCCCAATAGCTCTGACCAGCTGCCTCTGTAAGCTGATGGAAAAGATGGTCAACTCCCCGTCTGATGTGGAAGCTGGAAACCGATGGCCTTTTGTCCAGTGAACAGTGCGGGTTCTGCAAGTACCACTCGACAGTTGACCATTTAGTCCGTCTGGAAACCACCACCCACAACGCCTTTATCAATAAGCAGCATGTGGTCGCTATCTTTTTTGACCTAGAGAAAGCGTATGACACCATGTGGAAATCAGGAATCCTATGGATTTGCATAAACTTGGTTTTCGTGGTCATTTGCCTCTGTTTATCAAAAACTTTATGGCTGATGGACAGCTCCAGGTGCGTGTTGGCGCCACACTCTGACATCCATGGGCAGGAGTTAGGTGTACCTCAGGGGGAGCATCCTTTCTCCTGCCCTTTTCAGCATTAAAAATCGACATTATGAAATCAGTAAGCCAGGGCTCTGAGTCCACTCTGTTTGTTGACGACTTCACGCTGGACGCAGTTGGAGCTTCTTATGCCAGCGTACAGTGTCAATCCAACTTTGTGTCAACAAGATCCAACAGTGGGCCGAGGAAAACGGGTCTACCTTCTCACGTACCAAAACTCAGTCAATCCGTTTTCACAATTTTCGTCAGTTCTTTGCTGATCCTGAAATTTGTCTGGACAAGTCCACCATTCCAGCTGTTAAAGAAACCAAATTTCTTAGGAGTTATTTTTGACCAAAAACTCAACTTTCTCAGCCACATTAAAAATCTCAAAACTTCTTGCCAGAAAGCTCTGAATATTCTGTGGGTCGTAGCACACACTGACTGGGGCGCTGATAAGAAAACTTTGCTGCACCTCTACAGAGCCTTGGTCCATTCCAAACTGGACCATGTTGTGCTGTGTATGGCTCTGCAAGACCGTCTTACCTAAAAACTCTTGGACCCTATCCACCATCAAGGGCTTCCACTCTGTCTTGGAGCATTCTGCACCACCCCTGTGTACAGCCTGTATGCAGAGGCAGGTGAAACCTCGCTGCCCAAACGCACAGGCTGAAACTATCTTTGAATTATATATATCAGACTGTTCTCGGAACCGGAAAACCCTGCCTATGACTGTGTCTTTGACCCTCAGTTTCAAAGCAAATTCGAAAACAACCCTAACTGTATTCCGCCATTTGGTCTTCGTATGCAGCCTCATGCGCAGAATGCAGGTCTAGACCTTGGAGTTGTGTCTGATTTTTCCAAGTTTCCAGATCAGCCTCTTTGGACCTTTTTCACACCAGATTCGTTTTGATCTTGCAGCTTTTCGCAAAGAGTCTACCAGCTCTCTGGCATACAAGGCATTGTATGCTGACCTCTGTTCAAAATTCCCATCCTATCAGAAAATTTTCACTGACGGTTCCAAGTCTGAAGATGGAGTGGCCTGTGCAGCCTATTGCCCTGGTGCTTCTTCTCAAATACTGTTAGAACATATTCCTTCATTCTGCTTCTGCTGAACTTTACTCTGGTTCTGGCACTGAGGATAATCTCACAATCTGAGAAGAGGGACTTTCTGGTTCTGTCAGATTCACTGTCAGCTTTGGAGGCCATAGCTGGCCGCAACCTTCAGCATCCAGAACTTTTACACTTCTTTGAACTTTTTACCAAAGTTGAAAGTGGAGGCCTACAACATTATTCTGGCTTGGGTTCCCTGGTCATGTTGGGCATCGGAGGGAAACGAAATGGTTGATCGTTTGGCCAAAAAATGCCACAAAGAGAAATTGTCCAACACATATATTCCATGCTCAGATCTGAAACCCAAAATTAACGATTATGTCAGAGGCCCTCTGGCAGGAGGATTGGAACACACAGACGGATAACAAACTCTTTCAGATCCGTCCAACCTTAAGGAGTTCCTCTCATCTACGTCTGGTGGTCGTAAAGAAGAAACAGTTCTGTGCCAGCTGCACACCGGCCATTCATATTTTACCCCATTCATACCTTTTAAAGAGTGAAGAAGCTCTGTGGTGCATTCCATGTCATGTGCCACTCACAATGAAACATATTTAGAGAGTGTTGGGACTTGCACGATGTGAGACACAAACATTTTACAGCAGAGTCCATGAAAATCCTGTTCAGAGACGTCCCGCCTGACGTGACCTTTGGGTTTTTGAGAGAGATTAACATTTTTCATCTGATTTAAGATTTTACAGAAGAAAGATTTTTAAACGAAGTTTCTGGTGCGTTTCTAGAAGATGTCATTTAAAGAGATGTGAAAGTTTGTTTGTTTGTTTGTTTGTTTGTTTTTAATGACTGGCGAGTTGATTTTAACCTGGTGACAGCCCAGATGTGGCCCTTTGCGGTCGGTTGGGCTATAAGCAATATTACCTTGTTACCTTGCCTTTATGTGTTTTAGATTTGTTTTCTCATACTTACCAATCCAAACAAATGCCTTTTTTTTCCTTATAAGCATGACCCATGCGTTACAGTCTTTTTTTTTTTTTTTTTTTTTTTAAATGGGAGCAAAAATCTAAGCCTCTGAGCGATCTTCCTTGCAAAGTCAACATCTTCCGATGTGTTTGTGTTGTCCCGGACTACTTTTAGCAGTGTGGTTTTGTAGACGTAATCCAAGACGAGACAGCCCTAAAAGTGCATGGAAGTTTGGTAGTAGCTTTCCCTTCCCTGGTTTGTGAAATGTATTTTATTTATATTGCCTAAAACTGTCTTGGGCAGACTTGATCTTAGAACCATGACAGTAGTTTTTTTGATGCCCTACAATTTTTGTAGGGACAAAAAGTTGGTAGTCACTTAGACTGCAATGTACTTTCGACAATGGTTCTATTGTTTCAGACTACCTTGGTAAGATTTGGTCTTACAGACATAACCAACGTTCCTAGAATGTTTGGGGAGGGGTGTTAGTTTGTTCAGACTGTGACTCACACATGATTGTGATTATGAAGAATATCATGGTAGTGTTATTTTCTGACGCTACACAAGTACCAAAGTCAGATTTGATCTTTTAAACATATCAGAAATTTTTCGAATGCTGAAATTGTTTCTTCAGAAGGCTGGTTACCTCTTGCCTGCAATATACTCCTATTCTCCTACTTAGTTATTGGTTGAAAGGATACACGTATATTTTTAATGACCAATCCGACCTGTGCACTATGGTAGTGCTTCAGGTCACTGTCACTGCTTGGTGGTCGTTACTCCCTTTTGCTAGGGGCTTGGCTAATTCAAGTCCATTTCTGACCTATGTATTGGTGAAGGCACAGATCTATACCTGTTCAAGGGTGACATCCCTTTTTTTCACACCTTTGCTTCTAGTTCAAGCCTGTGTTTCGTTATTGTTTGTCGGGCACTTGTTTGGAGTCTGGAGCGGTGACTGCCTCCTGAGGTTAAGGTGAACATATCCATTTGCCCATCATCATTTTCAGTAATCTTGCATTTGTTTGGACAAATTAGTGTGAGAAAAAAGAATTCTCCAACTAAAAGTAATTTTTAAATATCCTTACCTGTCCAGACTCTTGGACTCCTCCTGCCTCCCCCTGCATTATACAAAGAAAGGTGCATTAGACTGAAATGAACAGCACATGCCCAGAGGAGGTAGATTTTGTAAGGAAGATCGCTCTGGAGTACATAGCAAGGAGGCTTGGATTAGCTCCCCTCTCTCCTGACACATTTTTAAGTTTCTGATTTCGCAGGGCATGGTTTACGTCAAGTAGAAGAAGTAAGACATTTGTTTTGACAGGTAAGCAGACCAGAAAGCTGTCTTGAGGAGGAAATTTTCCTGCTTTTTGCTGTGGTTTTATGTGACCGTTTACCTGTCATGTCGCATGCTTTCCACTCTGCTCATTCCAGTTTCCATATCCACACCGAGGTGGTAGCACACAGGCGAAAATTTCTGCAGATTCTCTCCCTCTGGTTGTTGCTGTTGTTGTTGTCTACACAGACCTGAAAAAAAAGATACCAAAAAAAAAAAAAAAAAAAAAAGAAAAAAAAAAAAAAAAAAATTGAAACAAAACATTTTCAAACAGAAATTCCAATTTAAAATTGTTTATGCCAATGATTGGAGGGCATAAACTCAGTCCTGTGAGGGAGAGAGTCTTCATTGAGAGATGAATTCAACTCAGATTGAGAAATGTCCCGCAGAAAGTTGTGTTGAAAGGAGGGGGATTCATAATTTGAGAGGTGACAAAAACAAAACGTTTCAGATAAAAAAAAAACAAAACTGCATCCCCAAATGTGTCTATTCAGATGAAGCCATTAAGAAGACACGAATTCCATGCAAATAAGAAAAAAGAAAAAAAGACAACAACATATTTCAGAGGAAGTGAAAAAAACCCAGCCTTTTTAGGGAGAGAGTTGTAATAGAGAGGTGAATTCAACACAAAGTTATAAAATGTTCCAGGAAGGAAGAAAAATAAAATTGGAAAAATCAAAATGAATTTTTAAAGAAAGGGGGCCTTGACTGAACAGATCTTTGGGGGGGGGGGGGGGGGGGGGGGGGGGGGGGGGGGGGGGGGTGTGACTGTGTGATGTGTGACTCGAGCTTAAAGAACTGTGAGCAGTTCATGGAATAAGGCAGAGGACCTGACCGCATCATGGGTGTGACAGACTGGTTGGTTGGTTCTTTCCAGACGGTGCCTGCAGTGTGTGTTTGCTGACACGGCTCCCGAGGCTTGGGAGGTGCTGCCCAAAGAGCTGCAGCAGTGGCTGGAGACGAAATACAAGCTGCAGGCCGACTGCTTTTCTCAAGCGTCTTCGAGGAATCGGCGCTGGAAGAGTCCTCTTGTGCTGAATGGCTTCCGGGCAGTAACTGAGGTGTAAACAGAACAGGATCCCCCTCCACCCCCTTCTTTCCTATTCCCCCCCACCCCACCCTCCCTGTGCTCCTGCTGTAGCTGCCGCCTTGTCCCCCCACCCCCTCCCCGACAGGCATGTTCTGTCTGGCAGTGCCTGTGATAATTGGTGTGTGCCGATGAAAGGATGCTTGACGGGGAAGACATTTGAAGGAACTTTTAAAGGGACATGATTTTTATTTCAGAGCTGAACACGTCTGAGCATTATCATAAAAGTGGAGTGAGTGTGAGTTATATTTGCCTTGTGAAAGAACCACATCAGAGAGAGTGAAAGTTGTGCTTGGTTTATGTATTTGTGTGAAGCATTACGATGTCCATATCTCGATGCAGGCCTTTCTCAATGAACTGTTGCTCCTGATGGTGAGTAGACAGCTGCGTGTTGAGCACTTTGTGACATGTCCTCACTGGTGTTTTATCCCAGGCGCTGGGTGCTGCTCACAGGTATGTGTATCTGTAACCCCAGTGCCTCATGTAGTTTTGTCTTCATTCCTCAGTTGGAGCTTATGAGGTGTACGGTTCAGGAGATTTGGGCATTGAGGTGTACGGTTGGGGAGATTTGGGCATGTTATGACCATTTTAGATCTCGCAGATTAGGTAACTGTGTTCTCTCTTTTGGCGTAATGTTTTATGCATAAAACCAAAAGTGTTCTTTGTAAGCATGCTTGTGTTTGTGAATGTGTCTCTGTGTGTGTGCGTGTGTGTGTGTGTGTATGAGAGAGAGACAGAGACAGATTTTTATGGGCTCAAAACTCTGTTCGATCATCCCACACTAAATGGGGGGCTCCTGACTCCGTTCAGGGAAGGCTAAAGCAGCAGGAAGGATAGAGTCGGGCTCAACCTTCCGTAATGCCTTGTCCTAGACACTGTGAACCTCATTGAGCTCAGTGATTGGACAAGGGGACTTTAATCTTTTCCCTTTTAACCTCCGACATAGACCTTGACGAGGTCAAAGTTTTATCTGAAAGACTTGGAAGGGTTTTGTTTTGAAAGGAAAGGATCGTGCTGTCTGGAAAGGAGATTGACCCATAGGTGTTTAGATGAAGAGAGCAACATTGTATCCTCAAGTCCCATCTGTCTCATGTGGACAGTGACTTCAGAAAGAAGTAAACAGAGCTGAACAATTCAAGCCAGAGACTTTAGTGAGTGTTCATATACTGATTTTATGTGCATGTTGCAGAAGACAGTATACCTCATCTGTTTTGCTGATGTAGCTCATCAGATAGATTTTGCTTTTTTTTTTCCATATCATTTTGCGTTAAGAACTCTGTGTGTGCGTTGTATGGTGTTCAAAACATTTTGAGCGAATGAAATCTCACCGAATATATCTTTCTCTTTTGTTATAAAAGATCAGTGTGTTTACGTTTTTCATTCATCTGCTGTGTGTATGTTCTGTTTTTTGTGTTTTTTCTGTCTACCCATGGTTCTTTCACCTGCATTTCTCTTTCAACATTCTCCTTAATAATCTGCAGTTTTCTGTTTCGTCTATCTTCTGCCTTTATGGGTCGTTATCCCTATTCTTTTCCTTTCATCACAAGTCTTCTATAGCACTTTCTCTGTTTTCTCTGTGACCTCTTGCTCCACCGTGTTGACCGTGCGGTGCGACCCGTGTCGGGGGGAGAATGGTGTCCTGGTGGTTGAGAGGGACCCGGAGTGGGATCTGCGCGCCCCTCAACACGCCACTTTGGCCCGGCCTTTCCCTAGACGGGGGGCAGCATGGGGCCCAATGCTGTCAATCGGTCGCCTCCACAGTGTGGGCATGGCATGGGTCAAACTGTGTGGCACGTTGCTTGCTCCGGAAGCCAGGTGAGTGGCCTCCTGTTCGTTCTCGACAGTTGGTCATGAGCCTGGTGAATGGGGTGGAGCGCGTGTCACGCAGTGTATACCTTCGCTATAACCCTGGTGTTTCCCTTTGCTAGAGGATTGCTTAGGGGCATCGCCTTTGTGGGCACTCGATGGCGGGTGGGGAGTAGGGGAGGTGAAGTTTTTTCCCCTTATTATGAATTCTAAACAAATACCTCCAAACAAAAAGAGAAGAAACGATGATGGACATGGCAAGTGTATGGACGAGATTACGAATAGAGATTCAGATTCAGATAATGAGATAAGGGAAGTGGCAAAGAGAAAGGGTATCCAAAACGCATGGCCAAGCTTCCTTTTAGTGGAAGCAAAAGACCCCAAAGAATCCATTGCTCGGATTTCTCCGTTCGCTGTTTGCAAGTGGTTTGAGGGAGTCTCGTCCACAGGATTCAAAATGATAAGAGACTCCGATCTGGTAGCTACCTTGTTAACTGTGCTACGGAAGCGGCGTCTCGGTTGCTACTGAAAAGGGATGGTTCTCGGCTCATGGATATCACAGTTAAGGTTTCCATTCACCCCTTTCTCAACTACTCGAAAGGGGTAATCAGATGTGCTGACTTGGCTGGAGTTGCTGAATCGGAAATTCGGACTGAGATGGAAAGCCAGGGTGTTCTGCAGGTCCATAGAGTTAAAATCTCTAAAGGAAGTGACTTAATTGAAACCAACACGCTATTCTTGACTTTTGCTATGTCATCTCCTCCGGAGTTCGTCAAAGTGGGTTATATCCGAGTGAAAGTTACGCCTTTTGCCATCTCCTTTGCGATGTTTCAAGTGCCAACGCTTTGGGCATTCCAGCCGAGCTTGTCGGGGTCAGGAGGTTTGTCGTGATTGTGGGCAGAAGAAGCATGAGGAATCTTGTGTCAGTGCTGTATACTGTGTCAATTGTAAGGGTGACCATCCAGCAAATTCAAAAAGTTGCCCAGTGTGGAAAAAGGAATGCGAGATTCAGAAAGTAAAGATTGAGAGAAAATGTTCCTTTACTGAGGCTAGAAGATTAGTGGAAGCTAGGACTCCTTCGACTTCTACTTATGCACAGAAGGTGGTCAACGATTCTGCGAACCGGTCATCGGGTGATGATCTGGGAGCAGCTCCATTCACTGCTCTGGAGAAGAAATTGACAGAATTGTTGTCATCGGTTTTGGATCGGCTTACTACACTTGAGCAATCAGTTGAGGTTTTGACTCAGAAATGCAATAGTGTTCCGACCAGCAATGTACAACAGGCTTCTGTCCCTGCTGGTGAGGGAAGAGGTGTTTCAGTTGTACAAAGTACTGTGGACCAGGTCAGGGGTGAAGGATCGGAGGAAAGAGTTGTCCCCTCGCTCACAAGTCAACAACAGCAATACGAGACAGGCACGCAGTGAGGAGCGTCCTTTTCGGACTCCAGATCCTCTTAGGGGAAAATCTCGAAGTCAGATATTTGGTGCAGCAGGTTTCAGTCCAGTAAGAGCAAATCCAAGCATGGCAACAAACAACTTAGAAATTTATCAGGAGCATCGGCTTCTGATCTTGTCTTGAAGAACCGTTTTAGTCTTTGATGGATAGTGAAGTTTCTGGGGAAGAGGGCTGATAGATATTCTTTAATAACCTTACATGGACATACTCCAGTGGAACATAAGGGGAGTTAAAGCAAATGGTCGGGACCTTGAGCTATTGTTGGCAGAGTATAGATCTTTGATAATTGCTCTTCAGGAAACCCTTTTAACTGCAAGTAAGAAGCATGAGATTACTGGTTTCTCCTGCATACACAAGCCAGCTTCTGCAGACTTTTCAAGGAGAGGTGTTTCGCTTTATATTCATAATTCGGTACTTTATACGGATATTCCACTTCAGACGGATCTGGAGGCAGTGGCTGCTCGTATCTCGTTAAACAAGGCAGTTACGATATGCTGTTTGTATCTGTCTCCATCTTTTGTGATTTCAAAGAGTCAGTTGGATGGTTTAATTTCTCAACTCCCTCGTCCATTTCTTTTATTAGGTGACTTGAATGGTCATTCTCCACAGTGGGGAAGTAACTGTACTAATTCCCAAGGGAAAGTTCTTGAGGATTTATATCGGATCATGATCTCTGTCTTCTGAATTCAGGCTCACCGACCTTTTGTTCTCCTTCTGGTTCCTTGACTCACTTGGATTTGTCTATTTGTGATCCTTCCTTATTTTTGGACTTAGAGTGGCAAGTTCATTCGGACCTAAGCGGGAGTGATCACTTTCCGATTTTTATTTTTATTTTACGAAGCAATTGCAGGAGTCCCCTCGGGAAACATGGAAGCTCCGCTCTGCAGATTGGAGTCTTTATCAGCAACAGATTTTAAGTAGAATGCCTTGAAATCTGTTGCAGAGTTATGATGATCCTGTTTTGCAGTTCACTAAAGTGATTGTAGAGAGTGCTAACGAAGCTATTCCCAAGTCCCGTGATAAACCTAATGATGTAAGACCCCTTGGTATGATAAAGAGTGCAAAACTTTGAAGGGTAAGAGAAAGAGTGCTCAAAGACTTTTTGCTAGATTTCCTATGGTGGGAAACAAAGTTAAACATCAGGCATGTAGGGCAAAAGTGTCGGTATACACTTTTAAAACCAAGAAGAAAGAATCTTGGAAAAAATTTTGTTCAAATCTATCTTTTAAGGTCAATTCAAGGAAAGTCTGGAAATTAATCCGTAAGATTAAGGGAAAGTCAGCTACATCAGTATTAAAAGTTTGCAAGTAAACGGATCAATTATTACAAATAAAAAGGAGGTTGCTAACTTGTTAGCTGCTACTATTCACCACAATTCGTCAGCTGATCATTATTGCAAGGAATTCCAGCGTATCAAAAGATCTGCGGAGTCAAAAATCTTGTTCTTTCGTGCCAGATAGTTCTGAGGATTATAACTGCGTTTTCAGCATGGATGAGTTAAAGGACGCCATTTTGAAAGCCAACAACTCAGCTCCTGGACCAGATGACATTCATTATCAATTTATTCAACATTTGCCAGCTGAGGGTTTAAAGGTGTTGTTGTCACTGTTTAATCATGTTTGGTGTTCAGGATATTTTCCCACAATCTTGGAGAGAGGCGGTTGTTGTTCCTATTCCTAAACCAGGGAAAGATCATTCGGATCCTAACAACTATCGTCCTATAGCTCTTACTAGTTGCTTATGTAAAACTATGGAGAGAATGGTATATTCTCGATTGTTATGGCAGTTAGAGTGTCTTGGGGCATTGGATGTTTCCCAGTGTGGATTTCGGAACAACCGCAGTACTACTGATCACCTGGTTCGATACGAGTCTTTTATCAGGAATGCTTTGATTAATGGAGAACATGTAGTTTCTATTCTTTTTGATTTAGAAAAAGCGTATGACACAACAGAGGTATGGAATTCTTCAGGACTTGAAGGCACTTGATTTCAAAGGTAATTTACCAATGTTTATTGCTAATTTTTTGTCTAACAGGCATTTCAGTGTTAGACTTCATTCTACCTTCTCAGATCCTTTTGAGCAGGAGATGGGTGTCCCTCAGGGTAGCATCCTTTCTCCGCTCCTGTTCAATCTCAAGATTAATAATATCGTTCAGTCAGTAAAGTCTGGGATTGATAAGTCATTGTTTGTTGATGATTTCTCTATCTCTGCCAAGGGGAAAACCTTGGCCGCAGCTGAGCGTCAACTTCAGTTGTGTGTTAATCGTGTTCAGCAGTGGGTCACTGAAAATGGATTTAAGTTTTCAGCTAATAAGACAGAGTGTATTCATTTCCATAGGAAAAGATCTCAGGTCTTAGAACCAGCTATCTGTCTCAATGGTCAGGTAATTAAAGTTTCCAAACAAGTGAAATTTTTGGGGGTTATTTTTGATAGTAGGCTTTCCTTTTTGCCTCACATTAAGTACATTAAACAATCTTGCCAGTCAGGTTTGAATGTTTTAAAGGTTATTAGTCACACTGATTGGGGTGCGGACAGGCGAACTTTGTTGCGATTATATCGGGCTTTGGTGAGACCAAAGCTAGATTATGGTTGTGTGGTATATGGATCCGCACGAAAGTCTTATCTCAAAGCTCTTGATCCAATTCATCATCAAGGACTGCTGCGGATTGCTTTGGGAGCATTTCGCACATCTCCAAAAGAGAGTCTGTATGTTGAATCTGGAGAACCCCCTTTGGAGCTAAGGAGATTGTGTCTTTCCATGAACTATTATCTGAAACTGAGGGCTAGTCCAGAAAACCCTGCCTATGATATTGTCATGAACCCACCTTTTAGAGCCAAATATGACTTAAAGCCAAATGAGATTCCTCCACTGGGTATCCGTATTTCCACTTCAGGGCAGCTGGCATTGACCTTGATACTGTTGATGATGGTCCATTACAGACTGATGTACCTCCCTGGAAAATAGCCAATCCAGAGATTAATTTATACTTAACTCAATTTCGAAAGGAGGTCACCTCGAGTGCTGCATATAAACAACTTTATCTTGAGCAATGTGAACTTTATAAAGATTTTACCAAGATTTTTACAGATGGTTCTAAAAAAGATGAGAGGGCTGCAGCGGCCATTGTGTGTGATAGCAATTTTTTCAGGAGCCCACCTTGTAAGATTGCGAGATTGGTCATCTGTTTATACTGCTGAACTGAAGGCTTTAAATCTGGCTCTCAGTGCGGTGTCCAGGTCAGATCAGAACGATTTCCTTATTTTATCGGATTCATTGTCGGCACTGTCGGCTTTATCGACAAGAGAAGTTTCACATCCCAGTTTTGGCGGATATTCATGATCTTCATACTCAGCTTGTCTCTTCGGGAAAGCATATAGTTTTCTGTTGGGTCCCCAGCCACATGGGAATCTATGGTAACTCCGTGGTAGACAAAGCAGCCAAACAAGCTCTCGGTGCAAGTCTTTCTAGGAGGCCTGTGCAGTTTGTTCCTC